>JANHZU010001798.1:21101-31333 GCA_032468055.1 Acrochordus granulatus
AACATGTAACTCCATTGGCCTCAGACCAATATTTATCTTTTGAAGTTTATTTTTACTCAAAAACAAGTTTATCATAACTTAAAACAGGCTAAATAATGAGCAAAAGCTTACAAGATAAACCAGTTTTCCCTCCCAATTATGATATCTTGCATCAGACATTTTTATTTTTATTACTTTATTCATTACTGAGGTAGATTAATGTAGATAAACTTGTAAGCACAAGATCTGGGTTGTTCAGACAACATAACAATCTTTCATTTTACCCTTTCAGTTATTTGCTGAGAAACACAAATTATTTGACCCATTTTGTTTATAGTGCATGAATTACCATCTGATGCCATACCAAAAAAAGCTAGATGGTTTCTGTCTTGTTGACTGTCAGTCTTTGTTCAGAATCATTCCTTGCATTTCATTTGGTCTTTATCATTAAATTCTGTTTCTTTGGAGCACATATTTATTTGATTTATTAATATTCTCTTCCAGATAGATGGTGCTTCTTCTGTCATATTTGGATTTGTGTAAGGACACTACCATTCATGAGATTCATATCCATGATTTCTTAGGAACGTATTCCTATTATAGTTCTTTTAGAAACCACATTGTTTATTTGGAATAGAAGGCAGATTCACCCTATAGGACATAAGACATAATGAAGAGAGCTTTGGTGTTATAGGGCAATTGAAATAATTATTTGGCATAAATAGTGTTGCCAGCTCTTAAAATAAAATAAAAGTGTTGCTGGGAATAGCTGTCTGGATCACACCAGATAAACAGAAAAATACCGGGCTCAACCCACGTGAAGTTGCAGATAAAAGAACAGCTAATCTTAGGAAGTATAAAGTAGATCTTTAAAAATATTTTTAACAAGGTAAATAGACCTAGATTTTCTAAAAGAGAATGTTCAGGAAATATCCTTGCAAAGAAGACATCATTTTAGCTCTGGTCTTAGTTTGAACAAACTGCTAAGACTTGTCAAAATATGACTTCTTGCAAAGCAGATCTGAGCTAATTATTCGAAGATAGAGGTGGCTGCTGCAGGATGAGTGACTGTTGTCCTGGCCTGAGGACATCCCAGCACTGACATTGATAATGGAACAGAAGTATAATTTTAAGCACTTTTTTGAGAGCTTAAGGCAGAAAGGTACTAGGGCTTAAAAAGGACTTTTGATTCAGTGAATCTTTGATTGAATCACCCCATCCAAAAGATTTGCAATTGACTTCACAGTGCCACTTTGATGGAGCAATTTGAATCAGGTAACTGTGAAGCACTCCACATATTCAGGGGCTTTCCTGCTTTTGGGATTGTTGCAGGCAATATATAATATTGCAGTTTCACTTATGTAATGCACACTGAGAGGGAGTGGAAAAGTGTAATGGGCTTTCTGATAATGATATTAGTTTTATGACCTCTTTAAACAAATGTTCAGTAACATCTCTTTGAGGATGGCAGAGTTAACAGAGCTTTGGTCTTCATTAACTTCCTCAGCTTTTAAAATTTTTAATGTGGACAGTCGGAAGCCTTAACTTTTAACTGTCTTTGCATAGAGGGAATTGGATGGTGGCCATTCTCTGTGGGGTTCTCCTTCTGGGGAACAGCTTGCCCCTGATATAAGACATGATCTTCCAAAAGCCCTCTGAAATAAGGAAAGATCTCATGATCTTCCAGAAGCTTATAAAAACTTTGCTATTCTGGAAGACATTTGCATGGTGTAGATATCCTAATGCCTGGAATGTTATAGCTAGTTGTGTGATTAATTGGAGTTTTTCACTTACAATCATGTATTATTTTTATTGCACATCATTGTATTTTATCATTACATTGGTTTTCTCTGTTGCTGTACTACACTGATTATAATAAATTGATTTATATATCAAACAGAAAGAAGGAAGGGAGAGTTACTTTTGTGTTGATCCTGACAACACAAGTGGGACTTCAGCTTTCAATATTGAATATGGACTTAGTGCTAGAATACATTTCTGTGGGAAAAGAATGTGAGCTCTGTTCTACTACTGACAATAATTTCTTAGGCTTAAAAAAAAAAAGTTCTACTTTTTAATTCAATAGCAGGCCTTTTACATCTTGCTTTATTTTACAGTGATAGTGCACATGTATTGAACAGAGATGGTGCTATGTTCAGTCAATAGCATTTCAAAGAAGGTTGTGAAAAAAACCCTGTCTAAAACTCTGGAGAGCTGTGGCCATAAGCACAGAAAAGACTAATCTAACTTGCTTTTTCTATGCTTATTTTGGTATTCTTACAAAAATGGCTTCATTATTTGTCCTTGTTTTTTAAACATGATTTCTAGAGTTAATAACATAGAAGCAAATTGTGAATTAGAATATCACATTAATGATTTAGGCTTTCTTTTCTCAATGACATTTGTGATATTTCATGTTCTACTAGAGCAGCACTCACAAGAGGAGGACGTACAGCGTGAATTCTTTCATATGTCTTAAGGATAGTCTGATTTCATGAATACTTGCGAGTTTCATGAATACTACTTACTCCATCTGTCACCTCCTGTGCCTCTTATGGTCTTTGTGTCACAAAAAAAAAGTTTCTCATAAATTAATGCCACTGATATTTTGAAAAGCTGGGGTGTTTTTAAAAGCAGTAATTTTTATTGCAAGAAATTATGCTGCTAAGCCACTCCCTGCATTGAACATACTATACTCCAGGTTATGTTTCAAGAGAGGATTTTTTCAAAGCTGACTGTGTCTAAATATTTTGCCTGAAACAGCAATTCAGCTAAGGTTGATAGATTGCTCAACAATTCCAGCAGTTAAAATAGCTGTTCCTTATACTTGCAGATTGCTCATGCTGATTTCCTAAGATAACATCTTGTGTTGTTAGACATAGTTTTCTCTTCTGAAAAAGCATCTGATCTGTTTCTCTACTTTTTGTTGTTTCTTGCTTTTAATATGTAAGCTGCACAGGATTATTTGGAGTCAAGTGGCCTGTAAATAATATAAAGAAATCAATAATACATCTCTGAAGTCTACAGCACAACTTCTGTAGCATGTTGTGATTTCCATCTTTATATCAAGCTCCACTATTGCCGACAGTCTAGTCCACAGTTATTTCTTCATGGTTGCTAAAATTCATGCCTATCAACAAAAATTATCTTAGTCAGCCATATTCCCTTAAGCCTCCTCGGTTTCTCTTTTTTAACTCAGGAAAAGCTTCCTCAAGTATCCCACATTTTGTTGGCATCATATAATTTTGTTGAGATTTCCCCAGAAAGAGAGGATCTTCATGAATGTAAGCAAAGTATATGCCTACGGTAGTTACCACCACTTCCACCTCCTCCTGGAACTCCACCTCCTCCTATTACTGGGCCTCTTTTAGGGTTACCAGACAACTGTCAAAAAGACATGTCAAAAAAGTCAAGAAGGCAATTGTAATTGTGCAGTTGAAGCCTTGCTCCCTTTTTACATCATATGCATGATGCATGTGAAAAGAGGCCTTCACGCAGTCTTGGCTGCCATTATGCCACTTTTTTTATCCCTCCTCCTTTATGGCCCTTGGGTCATACTTGAATGATATAATAGGAGCTACACTCTAGGGCCAGGGTACCACAATATAGTGTATCTGAGAGTAAAATATTCACATCCTGGAGTGGGAAGGAAAAAAATAATCTACATGTTGCTTTTGCATATGCTTACACAGTTACTGATACAAAACACCATTAAAAATACTATAAAATACTAGTGGGTTTGATTAGGTACTCTCTTTCATGTTAAATGTTTATCTTCTGTGTTTCTGTGTTCTTTATGCCCCCATGGATTTTTTGTCCTTCTTCTCTACTGACAAAGTCAGATCCTTGGAAAGAAAAGTAATATGATAAAGTAACTTGAAAGTAATTTTCACATAAAATTATCGGTCTAACTCACCAAGGCACTGAAAGAGAGAGGCTGAATGTCTGAGAGAGAGGGTAGCTATCTGTTATTGAGTGATTGAAATTGAATAACAACTTTTAAATGAAGAAATCTGGCCTCCTATGACTATCAAGCAAAGCTGCCTTCCCAGAACATATTTAAATGCATACAATAAATATATGTAGATTTAGCTCTTCAGAAAGGGAAAAGGTAGACTATAATCTAAAGCAATCCAAACCAGTTAGCAATTTTAAAAAGATACAATAAATGTTTCAGCAAACGCTAGATTATTTCATAGCCACAGAAAAATTGGTTTCTGCTCTCTGAGTTCAGAGTAAGATTAGGCATTGGAAGAGAGTGTCTGGTTCTAAGTTACTGAGAGGATATCTGAAAGCAAATTAACTGATTAATATTAGGCTCTGGTTGCTTCAGATTTCAGGGCATTGGCTGGTCTTAAGAGCACAAAAGAGAATTGCATTTGCCATTGGAAACCATATCACCCTTTTTGTAAATTTTGTTTTGGCTCACTTTATTGATTGTCTCATTGTTGCCTAAACATAGTGAACTGGTCATAGCAGGCAATGCCTCAGTGCAAAGGCAGCCTCACATTTCTTATTTTAAAGTCCTGAGATAAATAAATACCTCTAACAACTGGCTCCTTTTACTTGTAGAATTCATTAGCAGAATTTTTTTAGGGACAGAGAGATGCATTAAATACCTGTTTTCCTTCACCTAATTAAAAATTATTTGGTAAAATACAGGAAACCAAGTGACAAACATAGAAGTAGACTATCCTTGTGAGAAGATTGACACACTCTAAGGGAGAGTGACTTATCAGTCTGTAGGGAATACACTGAATTTATTCCAAGTTTATTTAGAAATCAAGAGACCATGAGTTCTAGTTCTGCCTTAGGCACAAAGTCATCTGAGATACCTTGGGCAATCACTTTCTCTCAACCCTAGGAAGGAATCGATGACAAACTATTTGTGAAAAAGCTGCCAAGAAAACTGCAGGGACTTGTCCAGGCAGTTGCCAGGAGTCAACACTGACTTGAAGACCATATACAAGTCCAGAGTTACCTTCCAATTGGTTCTTGCCTGTACTGTTGGGGTCAGGAAAGGGCAAGAAGTAGAATCTGGAAGCTCAGCTTTCTTTTGTGCCTCTTGCAAATCAGTGGCAGCTATCACACCCGGGAGGCCATTTTCTTCATGGCACCTCATTTGTGGGTTCTGCCTCTTGGCATGTTTCATAAAATGAATCCAAAGCAAAAACAATGTGTTGTTTCTGATTGCTATAAAAGTTATTATGCAATTAATAAATGCCTACTCTATTTTAATTTTTGAATGGTACCTGGGACTGACATTTTAGGTCTTCCAAACTACCATCAGTAGTGGACAACAAAATGAAAGCTTGGTCCCCAAATACAGCCAGACAATGCTGGTCTGTTCTTCCTTCTTTTTGGAGGAAGAGCCTTTTTCACATCTGGGAAGTGTGATTTCGAGTATCCCAAGGGTTGTCTGTTATGTTGTTCCAAGATGGCATATTCTTACCAGCATCAATGCAGAGTTGAAAGAACATTGTGGCCATCCAACTGGCCAGCAATGACTTCTGATAATAGAAATCACAAGACAAAGAATAAAACAGTCCCAGGGTAGCAGCTGCTCCCATAGTGACATTGCCCAAAATGACTCAGAGAAGCAACAGAGCAAGAGCAAAGAGCAAACAAACCGCCCAACTCTGCACAGAACTGAAACATACTAAAAAGAAATTATGCCCCATAGAGCACACTAAAATGTCCCTTGGGGAATAAGTTTGTTTTCATCAATTACTATTAGACAATTGCTCAGTATCAGTTGGGACTAAAAGGTTTCTTTGGTTTTCTCCTCTCTGGTGCAGGAAGCATCTAGTGTTCTGGTTAACTTTTCTCACATACTTAATCTCATCAATTTCTGCTTCTGCTAAACACATTCCTCTGCTAAATGTTGATGACTGTCTTTCAGCCTATCACATTTGGCAAAATAGCATAGATATCATGAACCTGTGCATTGGTTCTTTTCTTGCTTTGCTCTTGATTAATATGTAATAATAACCATTCCCCAGTCCTTCCTTAAATCCTTCAAACTCAATTTTGGATCTTGACTGAATCTTTCCACCTTCTTCTTTCAACTTTGTTTTAACCACCTTAGCAAATTTACCTGTCAACAGGCTATGAGAAACCCTGCTCCCTTCCTCCAGAAATAAACCCTTTTACATTTTCTCAGCCAATAAACTGCTCCCAATGCCTTCCAACCACTGCTAGTTTTCAAAAGAATTAGGGGGCAAGTTTATTTTCTGGTACTGGTTACTGGATGACACTGGGCAGAGGAGGAAAGAAAATCTGTTTGTTTTTTGGAGAAATGGAAAGCCTATGCTCTCTACCATTTTAAAATCTAGTGTGTTTGTATGTGGTACTGTATTTAAATATGCTTACTGCTCCGAAAGGACAGTGTTCAATATCCTGAAGAAAAAAAGTCTATAGTGGATTCCAGTTTGTGGCTTCTTAGGTCAAGGAGCCATGTATAAGGTAGGAAAAGAAACACACATTTTTATTTTATATTAGACAACCTGTGTCCTGTTGGGTCATTGTCTCAGAGATCTAAACAGAGAAACAGAATGACTACAGGTGGGCAAAAAAGCAATGGGAGTGAGAGTGACTTCTGACTTCCCGTCAGCTTCCCCACTGAGTTTTCTTTTAGGAAGCTGGTAGGAACTGTTGGAAACTTTCCTTCCTTCCTTGCTTGCTTCCTTCCTTACTTCCTTCCTCCCTCCCTCCCTTTCTTCCTTCCTCCATTATATGTTTTTTTTTAAAAAAAGACAAAAAGAATTACAAAAACAAGGTGGAATACTTAGATACCTGACTCTGTTTGAAAAATTTATAAATCCAAAACATCTGTTGGGACTGATTTTACAAATTGTTAGTGAAATACAACTCAGAAACCCAACAGATTAAAGATAATATGTTTAAAAGGATGAAGAACGTGAACAGGATAATTGATAAGTAAAATTGGAAAATCAATGGAAGACCAATATTACAGAAAACTGATACAAGATTTTTGCTATGCACATATTACTCCAGTACTGATTGTCATAATTGATAACACATTTTCTAAATCAGTCCAGATCATTCTTTCTGGTAGCTATATTATAAAGTTCACCAAGCCTGAAAGAGGATTTATTATAGAAAGAAACACATTTTAAAAGTTGGTTTCTCTTTTCTGCCAGCTGTTTTTTGTTAAACATCCCCAAATTGTATATCCCCACAAAGTGTACTGAGTTGGCTCTGTATATGAAACCATTTGTCAGGACAAATTATGCTTTTTATTGGAAATCACACATAATTCCCTCTTTAGAATGATAGCAAATTAAACTGTGGGAGTATGCATCAATGTCAAAAATAACTTTACATTTGAAAAACAAATCTGGTTCAGAATTTAATTCAACTTGGAAACTGCTAATGGATTATAATTTTACATAAGAATTTGTAGCACATTTGAAGTTTGGATTTCTTCAAACTAAGTTTTCATACATTTGCTTTTGCCTGATTTGTTAAACAATGATAGACATGTTAGAGGAAAGAGAAATGTTTAATCGTTCATTCTAACTTGTTATTTATACACTTTTGATCACTTTTTAATTTTTTATCCCATCTTTTTTTCATATACAACTCACGGTGGTGAACATACCTAATACTGCTTCCTCCTCTTATTGGGATGGCCTGAAAGACAGTGACTGGCCCAAAATCACCCAGCTAGTTTTTCATGCCTAAAGCAGGACTAGAACTCACAGTCTCATGGTTTCTAAGCAGCACCTTAAACACTACACCAAACTGGCTCTTAGTATTCAGTATTGGATATCAATGTTGGATATCAACATTGGATATTGACTTGATTTAATAATGGTTTTAAATTGAAAGAAAATACTTTAATTTGCAGCACCGATCTACAGTTATGTCAATATTATTTTATTCAATCTTATACAATTTGTAAATATAACTTTTCTTCTAAAAATCCTGTTCTTTCTGATGGCTCTTCTTTCAGATACCTACTTACAATAATGAATGACTGAAAATATATAAAACTAGCATGATCCTGGAACCTGGAAATTTTCTGGAAATTAAAAAGAAGTGTCTGATAAATATGATATTGCTAACAGTTTCATAGGTTTCAAAAAGAAAAATTGTTGACTTCACAAGAGCATGTGAGGATGAACAAATGCTTTGGTGCAAAAACAGTCATATATGGATCAGAATAACTACAGTATATTATTTTTTATGGCATGGAGGAATTGTGATATCCAGGATAAATTCACTGATAATAAATAATTGTTTATATTTTTAATTTAAGTGCAGGTGTTATACAGTATTTGCAGTGAAGTGGGCATGCTAGGTAATTGTATCTTGAATGGATATATTTATCAAGAACTATTTTTTAAAATTGATGCATTGCTTTGAAAAGTAAACTCTGTAATTCATATTTATCTATGAGGGTTGTGCCAGAAATGTTCCTAAATCTTGGAAGATGAAGAGAAAGCCAGCAGAAATAAGTCTGATGTTAAATGCTTTCGTTATTGACATGATCCAGATCAAGGCTTCTGCAAAGGTGTGGCAAGGCTCCAGCATGAATATGTCCTCCAAAAACTGAAGCATAGAACCTTGTGCTTCTAAGACCCAAGATTCAAAAGAACTGAAGTCTAACTCAGTTCCAAGAGTAGCTGGCAGGTTCCCAAAGCAAGGAAAAAGCACTGTGAATAGAAAATGCTATCAAATCAACAGTTCATTTGAGCCAAGCTGAGAAAAATGAAAGAAATTCCACCTGGAAAACATTCAAAAGAAACTTTCTGCTTTCATATTGATTTCATATAGAAGTATTATGTACACTGCTTTATAGTCCAGCCGGCTACATCCTGCCTCTTTCTTTGCCAAAAGTCCATGCATTTGTTCTAAGATCAAAATTGTAATCCACCAAATGTATTTCAGGATGGCCTCCTACCATCAAGCAATGAAATGGCTCTTTTAAGGACTATCCACATCAACAAATGATTGATTAGACTAGCCTTCCCTAATCAGGTTATCTCCCAATTATTTGTTTGGGTTCCAAGAATTATCCAGGGGTTAAAGTCTACACATCTAAAGGATAACCAAGTAGAGGAAGGCTAGCAGACAGCCATGTAGTTTTCCTTTTGAAGACAAATATATTCTCACTGTGTTACTGCATACTTCTGGTTATACTCATGGAAATTGCTGAAAATGGAACATGATTCTTTTATGTATTTATAGCATAGCTCAGATTAAGAAGACTGCTTGGCTTGCGCATATTCTAGATTTCTTCTGTCCATAGAGTAGATGTATGAATGCCTCTATAGAAACAAAGATGAAAGGATCACTTTAGATTTGAATTTCAGATGTGAACGTCACTTATTGGATATATAGTGAATATATTTCCACCTATCCTGAAAAGTGGGACAAGGATTATGGGAAAGATGCTAGACAAATTTTTACTCAAATATTTTCTTAGGTTTTAGGAAGATCTACCTTTGATATTTGGCCTTTTCCTTATGTATTTAGTTATTGCTTGATTTTTCTCTAGAAGCTTGGTAACCCTCATGAACTGCTTCTCTTCATTGAATTATCTTAAGAAAATTTATAATTTACAGTGAGAAACAGTAACTGGCCCAAAATCTCGCACTGATTTTTTGATTGAATAGAGACTTGAATCCCAATACAATATCTTTAACTTCTATATCACCCTGTTCTTGTAAATGAAGTTTAGACTGGCAAATCTTTAGAAGTAGCAAGAGGACATGAACTGTGAATACCTAAGGAGATCCATGCTTAGATCATGTTTGATAATAATCTGGCATTTTTCAGTTAAATGGTGCTTCTTATATAAGTCTGTATAAATGAGATTTTTATGCAGAGATTATAATTAATAACACTGCTTTGCACTAGAAAAATTCAAGAGAATGGCTTTAAAATAATATAAGCAGCATTTTAACAGTGATCTATTACAAGAAAAGTACTCATCCATAGAAAGGTCTCAAAGCTTCTGGCCAACCCACATAGCCAGGTCTGTTGAAAGGTACAAATGAAATATAAAAGAGATAAAAGGATTTGCCTTAAAGCAGTATAGTTCTTTTTTTAAAAAAAAAATAATAATTTTCAGCAACATAAAGTTAGGGTTAGGGTTAACATAAAATATATAATAAAACAACACATAACAAATAATATATAATATAATACAAAAGAAAAGAAAACAACCAAAAAACACTCTCTCATATAATCCCAACCTAACTCTATATTGATCTTTCCACAAA
>JANHZU010001798.1:39557-57023 GCA_032468055.1 Acrochordus granulatus
GAAGGAAGGAAGGAAGGAAGGAAGGAAGGAAGGAAGGAAGGAAGGAAGGAAGGAAGGAAGGAAGGAAGGAAGGAGTATCTGAGCAGAGCAGGATGAATTTCCTTCCTAGATTATATTAATCAGGATCTTGAAACCATTATATATCAATCCAATAATAAAACTAAATGCTACAATGCTCTAATTAGTAAAAGACATTGCAAAATTGAAATGGTTGATTCACAGCTCTGATTTGCAAGGAGTCCTGTTTCTCAGGAAAAAAAAGTAGTTTATGTTTAACGGCATACCAGGACACTCTTTATTTTCTTCATTTTCAAGTCCCTTTTGCATCAATATATTAAAAGTTTTTAGTGCTTTAGTCTTCAGATTAATGAAGATGCTCTCACATTGCATTTGTGACAATCTGCATCTAAGGCCCCTTTCCAAAACAATCTGCTGTTTCTTAACAATCAGGCTTTGCTAAGATTCCATTTTGGACATTTTATTAGGAAACCTAACCAAAATATTTTTAAAAACAATGCCTTTAATTCATTCATCAAACAGCGATGCTTTCACCAAATCCAAACCAGAAATATTGTAGTAACATTTGACATTCAAAACTCAGAAACAAATGAAATAATCAAGATCAGTACCAATGACTGACAAATGCAGAAGGATGTCACCTGACAAATGAAAAATGATGTCATGTCAGGATATACACCTTTACCTAAAAGTACTTGCATAATGAATGAGGTTTAGTTTTGATTAGAAATGAAAAGGATTACGGTGTTGAAGTTTCAACTCACTTCATTTATAAGAAGTCTGGGGAACTACAGTTCTCCTAACAGTAGCCCTGGCCAATGGCTAAACTTGAAGGAGATTATCAGCTGTTGATGTCTTTCAGTTGGCCAAGAGCCACTAGCACAGCTCTTAGTTCCACTATTGCTGGACCACAATTTCCAACATAAGCAGTAATCAAGAGTACTTTAAATATTTTCTGGCATGTCATAGGTTGCCTGGGCCTTTTCTAATATCTTATTGGTGACTGTACAGTTTTATGTTTTTCCGAAACTACCGATGGGCCCCTTTGTTTGTGGGAGCACTCTTCCAGACTAGCAACATGGGATAGCAAAACCATGGTTAGTAAAACACTGAAAAAACATACTTCATATTTTAGAAAATCCTTATGGGTAATTTCCAGTTTGGTCTGCATTATCACATTCCTAATCAAATCCTAGATCCAGATCAAAGCAAGTGCACACATAGTTCAGTTCAGCAAATACATATAACTAGATATTTAATAAATATCAGCACGTATCAAAAACAGTTAAGTAGCAAACCAGGACAAAAAGCATGAAGAGAGAGAGATGAACCACAAGCAAGAGATAGCAAGGGCAAAAGAGTTAATATCAACAATCTGTATTATCTATACATCTCTATATCAATGTCAAAAGGCATAGAAGTTTTCAGAACTACTGGAAGCAATATTGTGCACAACTATCCTGGATAGTTGCAAAAGGAACCTTAATTCTTTTATGTACATAACCGTAACAGAATAAAGATGTTATTGATGATGTGTTCTGAACTTTGGATACCTGATGATGTATTCTATGCTTTGGAGAAACACGTTGGTAGATGGGGATGAGATATCCAATATTATGCATATGCAATAGCCTGTCTGCCATTTTGCACAGCAGAAAGTAATTTTAAAAAAGGTCTGAAATAGCTTTATACAACAGACATTTAAATTAGGTTTCTTTTTAACAGTCACAAATACTGTACATGAAACCACAGATAAGATGGGCTACCTGTATTTTACTGAGTCACTCATTGTTATATAACAAATCTCAAGTCTGGTATATATCACTGCAATGAATGTGGGGGGGAAATGTTGCTATTTCCCAGATTTTACAAATAGCAGTGTGGTGAATGATTTAAGACCACATTCCTAAGTACCCATAAAATGGATAAAGCCACAAGCAATCATATATAGATGGCTTGTGTAAATAGATACAAGCAGAAAATGAACAATTTCCTGTGTTGAATTCAACGAAGTAGGACATGTTTATTCCACAGGGCATTTCTGAAAAGAAAGTGTGGTTAAAGTTTAAATTAATAAGAGTTGGCTGCTACTTTGTCTAATTATACATGGACAAAGAAATCTTTGCTGGATCAGACTGATGCCCCATTTGGCCATATTTTGTTTCAGCAAGTGTCCAAACCAATTGCATTTAGGAAGTAATGAGAAAGCACAAAAATATATCTTCTTTGCTATTGGTTAAATCATCAGTTTATGACATTCATAGATATATTCCCTCCCCACATGAAGAAGCTCCATGGAGTTCATTTTAATGTCAGTTAGTCCAAAAGATCTCATAGGAACTTCAGTTGCACAGTCCACATGGTGGTATATAAGGTGAGTGTGAGGAACCTTTCATTATCCCTGACCATTAGTCAACATGCCTTAGCCCTGATTTCCCCACCCCTAATAACAACAGTCTATTGCTTTCATGATGGGGTGCAGTAGCCTAGCAGTTAAGACACTAGGTTAGTTGGCCAGAAAGTCAGTAGCTAAGTTCGATACCCAGGTGCTGCTAACAGGGTGAGCTCTTGTTACTCGCCCCAGCTCCTGCCAACCTAAGAGTGTAAAGCATGCAAAATGCAAGGAGATAAATAAGTACCACCTAATTTGGAGGGAAGATAACAGCATTCTGCAGACTTCGGCATTTAGTCATGCCAGCCACATGACCATGGAAGCATCTTTGGACAACATTGGCTCTTCAGCTATGACACATAGAGGAGCACTGCCCCCTAGAGTCAGATACGACTGAAAGGGGACACCTTTAACTTAACTATTGCTTTCATGCAAAACATTTCCAGAAAAAAACTATACACAAGAGGAGAAAAAAAGAACAGTTAGTGAGGGCAGGTTTGGAAAAAAAGAAGTAGACAAGGAACAGATCTGTCACTCTACTGCTTGTTCACAACAAATCGTTCTTTCTGGATGCTGCTTTGCTGTGAGAAAATGGGCTGACCTATATTCTCAAATGACACATAATTAGTAAAGCCGTGCAGCAATCTGGATTCAAAGTAGAAAAGGTGATTTGGATTCCAGGAGAAGACCCATTTGATTTCAGGAATAGCCAAAAGGAGGAACCTATGTGCCCCTGTGTGCTCTGGATCACTGTTTCCCTTGGAATTTGAACCACTGCACAGCTTTTACTATAAAACCCTAAAGAAGCTCTTTGGAGACCCGTGTGACTAATTATTCAACTTTGAACAAGCACTAAGACATTATTTCTAAACATCTTGTTTATCATACCTGTGATAAACTGAAGAAACCTTATCGAGATCAATGAAGTACTTAGTACCTATTTTAAACAATTTTGCTTTTTTTAAAAAAATCCTATTTTTAATTTTTGACCATCAAATAATATAGAAGAGATAATCTGGATATGAAAACGTTATGGGCTAATATAGAAAAATGTGCGAAGCACAGGAGGATGATATGATGAATATAACCTGCTTGTGAATCCTAAAAGTATTAGAAAGAGATGTATAAAGAAAATTATACAAAGTACATGTATACTCTGAAAAAGTGCATTCCCTTTTTCGTAAATTAATGCATAAGATGGATGGAAATAATAAACTGCTAAACAAATAACAATAGAGCCACAACACAATCATGTACCTCAAATTACAAGAAGGAAGAATTAAAAATGCCTGCTAATTTTCTATATATGTTTTTAAAAATGGTGTGAGGCAAGAAACTGAAGGACTGTCAACAAGAACGAGGTGACACGAGGTTCCATGGTATTGATATTCATAATCTGAGCAGAGCCACTAAAAATTCCTTGTTCTATGCTCCCTTGATATGTCTCTCTTCCTAACATTTCTGGTGGATTGTGCAAGGGTGAGCTGCTTATATTATTAGCTTTACGGGCTTTTGTGTTACATTTATTTATTAAATTTATATGCTGCCAAGTGAATTTTTATATATCTAATTCATCTTCCGTGTTGTCATTCCAACATTCTTTTCTTTTTTATAATTTTTCTTGAAAATTTTTATTACAGTAGTAAAAGTAAATGCAACCTAAACTCAGAGAAGGAAATAGAAAGAATAACGTGTGTAAAGAAAAAGAGAAAGAAGAAACTAAGAAAAAGAAAAGAAATCCATAAAGAAGTGACTTCATCTTCAAGTCTAGACAAATTTAATAACTCTTATCCCCTATAACTTACATATACCTTGACTTCCCTTATCTATATGCATCAACCTTTCAGTCCTGGTGTCAGCAAGAAGTCCATAAAAGGTGATCAGAGTTTTAAAGGAATGGACAGTTTTGAAGATAGGTTCAAATGATTCCTCAGGGTTTGAACTAACTATATGGTACATGTAACTATATCTTCCCCAACTTCAGACAGAAAATATAACTGTCCAAATTCTGAGCCAGCACATCTGGAGGACACTAAGAAAGGCATAGTAACACATGTAATTTCTGCTTAACTATTATATTGCAAAGACTTAATACTTAGAAAGCTTCTTAAATCTCCTGATTGTATTTCTGTATTTCTATAAATAAATAAAACACTATAAAATCCAACACACACACACACATATATAATCACTGAACTGATTGAAAACAAGGAATCGTAAATGTCATATAAAACCTGTCTCTCTAATCTACACTGTTGATATTTAATTTCATAGTTTGGAATGCCTTCCCTTTCATCACATTTGGTGAAACATGCTGACTTTAAAAACAATGACTCACATCACCCTGTTAGCATTCTTCAGTCTATTTTGGAGATAGAGATACTTTGGAATTGCATCAGTAGTTCTTTTCTGTTATGTACCATGATTTGAATTATTACAGGAAATTGATTTCTTCTGGGGTTACTGTATATGATCAAAAATGTGCAATATAAACATAATAGCCTGAAGGCCTTTAGTTACAAACAAATTCTATTACTGATACAATCTGATTTGCCTTTTAGAATATTGCTCCCCCTTATGCCTTCTGACTTGTTTTTACATGCTTGAGCTTGTTTTGCTTATTTTAGCTCTCTGCTGTGTTATTTTATTTTGAGAAATTTTTGCTAGCTTTGATTTGATGGATATTTGATGTAACAAATACATGTTCATTAAGAAATGCTTCCTTTCCTCTTTGAAAGAATATCCTGTGCTTGGTAATTCTAAAGGAAAACATCTAACCCATTAGCATGACATTCTGTGTTACTGAAAGAGATTCTCTTTCTTCTTTGTTTTTACTCCCTAAGGAATCCCTAAAGAGAGGGAGCCTGTTGGAGCCTTGCTTTTCTGACAGTTTGCAGGACAACACTGGCTCTATTTAGTGCTTAACAGAAGATCATTCTGTATAATAGCAGGAAGGTTACCCAAGCATTTAATTCAGGTTGACAGCAGATTGCTTCCATGAATGATCTGCTGCATTTACATACAGCTTTATTTAACCAATTCCTCAGCAGGAGATTGTGAGCAGCCAAGGCACATGGCAGTAATCAGAAGTGGCAGTAATCAGGCTGGCATTCCCCTGTAAAAATGTTGGATTCACTGTGCGCTATTGAATGGAATTGGAAAGAGGTGTATGCATCCATACATGCAGGTAGGTGGATAGGTAGATACTTCCAAGCTTCTCATTAACAACCTTGTCAAAACTCCAGAATAAAACCAAGATAATTTTACTTGTACACAGAGTCACTCTGTGAGGGAGATGGATAGTTTCTACATTTGACATATATAATATAAATAAAATCAGAATGCAGAGGAAATTTAGCATTTTTAAAAGGATTGTATTTTAATCCATATTTTGGCAACACCTCCTGGCTGCACAGTGACCCCATCTATCCAACCATTCCCAGTGAGGGGATGTTTTTATTTATTTCCATATCATTACTGGCATTCATTTATTATTGAAAAACAATGCTAAATCTGGTTGTTCCTCATCTTCATGTGACCTGGCTTTCATTTACAGTGACCCAGCAGAAAGATGCATTGCATTAAGGGTTGACATCAACCCATTTTCTCTGTAATGATGTGCATTTTGCTTGGTCTTATAGCCCAGGTAGTTCATTTCTGACCTTTTATCCTGTCTAGATGAAAAGAGCCCAAATGAGTGGCTCCTTCAAAAGCTATTGGTAACCTTGACCTGTCTGGGCTTGATGGGATTGGTCTTGGACTGGAATCGGGTAAGATTTAGCAGTCTTTCACTCTTCTCTTCTAAGCTCAGTTTGATTCATTTCTCATAAATGTAGTGATAAAGCACTTATTCATATCACATACGTTCTCATATAATAAATACAAAAAAGGATAGTTCTTATGCAGTCTCTGAAGGTTAGAGAAAGCTTCTTTATTATTTATGATAAAATGTAGACAATAGTTTCTCCTGTATCTTTGTCCAGATACCCAATAAAGGTCATGAATTAATAAGTTATTCTTTCAATGATATTTAATTGCTTTTTATTAAAAGCACTATATAATAACATATATATGTTATTAGTAAAATATAATAACATATTATAATGTTCCTTTAAATTTCCTTCATAAAAAAGTAGCAGGATATGGTCTATAAGTACTTTTTAAGGAGAAAGACCCTTCTCTTGCAATCATTTTGCATCAAAACTTGGTTGCTAAACTTAAATTCCAGAGAATTCCAATTATAGCATATGGAGGAAAAGATGTCATTGAAAGCCAAATCATTTTAACAGCATAATTAACATAATTAAGACAGAATCAAGCCAATTATAATTTGTGTGCAATTAAAATCCTGTACATTTCCAGGTCTCATTTCTTTAATGATATGAAGCTATTTATGCTGAGAAATATTCAGCAGAAATACTATTATTCATTTCTTGTCCTGTCCTCTACAAACTTTGAAGTTACGTAGTAAATTCAGTACTGCTTTTTCCTATCCATATACTTAAGATTTGCTTACTTTTTCTTCTTTGTAATGAGCACTAAAATGTAATAATTTCAGGCACTGTTTTACTAGTCATCCAAAAATTAATTGAGAACTTGTCAGTATAATTTCAAACTGTATTTCCTGAAACTTGAGTTTTTCTTCAAAACTTTATTTCCTCCCAAACATACATATCCTTACTTTCTAATTTATTGCAAACTAGGCTTTTAATATTTAGTTTTACCATATATCTTACTGTTTTAAGCCTACTGTATAGCAACCCAGCCATCTCCTATTACAATGCTGCCATAATTCACAAGAAGGTGATTCAGCTAGCTCCTGACAAATGAATCTTCCATGGTTTTTATATGTATGTACATAGTCAGTGTGATGGGCGTGGGCTTGGGGAGACTTGGGGAGGCAGTGCAGGACAGGGAGGCCTGGCTACTGCAGTCAATGGGGTCATGAAGAGTCTGACTACGCAACTGAACAACAACAACATAGTGGAGGAAACCAAAGGTGTCCCATGTATGTCCCATAAAATAGGTATACCTTAGGTAAGGAGAAGCTATACATGTTTAACACACAAAAAATTGCATGGCAGTGTCATAGGAATTACAATATACCCTGGTGTCATTGAGACTCTCTCATGCCATCGCCCTCTGCAGGGAGATAGGACCTATTGATTCAGTCTGTACTTGGCAACTGATGGTTTCAAAGGGAGCTGGGGGATGTTCTGGCACTGCTTGCACGATCTTGCCGAAGCCCTGGTTACATCCTGGAATCAAAGGATGGCTGAGGCTCTGGAAAGGATTGTGTCTCTACTCATCACACTCGGCACCCTCTGTGGTTCGTGGAAGAGTTGTGGGTGCTGAAAAGGGTAAAGAGATGCCTGGAGCGCCACTGCAGAAGTCTGGGGAAGAATCCAACTGAACATGAGTTAGAGCCACTGTTAAGGCCTACCTTGTGGCAATAAGGGCAGCAAAACATAATTATTTCTCTGCCCTTATTGCATCGGCAGGGTGTCATCCTTTGGCCCTGTTTAAGATCACCTGGTCTCTTCATGGTGGGGGGGATCTTCTTCAGGGTGTGCAAAGGAATTTACTGAACACTTGGCAGATAAAGTCACTCAGATTCAGTCCCAGTTGGAAGCCGTGTGTGATGCAGATCCACTTGAGATCCCTAGGGAGGAGTCTTGCCCAGTTATCTGGGAACGATTCGATCGAACAGCAAACGACTGTTGCTCCTGATGAAGTGGGCAGGGTCCTCGATACTGTCAGTTCAACTACTTGTCAATTAGATCCTTGTCCCTCCTGGTTGGTGAAAGCTGCATGACTAACAGGTGGGTACATGCAGTGATTAATGCTTCATTGTGACATCTCCAGATCCTTTTAAGGCCCTGGTTCATCCACTTCATTGGACTCCACCTATCTGGACAATTATCGTCCAGTCTTCCACTTGCTTCTTAGGGAAGGTGGTTGAGAAAGTGGTCACTTGGCAGTTTCAGAGGTTCTTGGAGGAAATGGATTTTCTGAAACTTTTTCAGTCTGGGTTCAGGCCTAGTTACAGAATGGAGACAGCATTGGTTGCTTTTGTGGATGATCTCTGGTGAGAGTGGGATGGCGGTAGTGCATCCATCCTAGATCTCCTTGACCTCTAGGCAGCATTTGATACCATTGACCAAGGTATCCTTTTGGTTTGGCTGCGGGGGCTGGGGCTGGGTGGTACAGTTTTGCACTGGTTTGTCTCCATTCTCCATGGCCAGTCCCAATCGGTGTTAGTGAGAGAGAAGTCCAGCCCACAGCCACTACTTGTGGTGTACCACAGGGTTCGATACTTTCTCCTCTCCTTTTCAACATTTACATGAAACCACTGGGTGAGATCATCTGTTGCTATGGGATGAGGTACCATCAGTATGCTGATGATACTCAGATTTACATCTCCATCCCTGGTGATCCAAGTGATGCTCTCTTGGCCCTGACTCTGTGTCGAGGCTGTACAGGTCTGGATGGGAGACAGCAGGCTTTGGTTGAACTCTGGCAAGACTGAGTGGCTTTAGGTGTCTGGGGGATTAAGGTGTGGGACTTTAACAACTTTAACTCTAAATGGGGTGGCACTACCCCAGATAGACCCAGTGTGTAATCTGGAGATTCTCCTGGACTCACAACTCCTGCTCAAAGAGCAGGTAGCAATCACAGCTAGGAGAGCCTTTGCGTGACTGCGTGTAGTGCACCAGTTATGCCCCATCCTAGACCAGAGCTCCCTTCACTCAGTCACTCATGCCCTTGTCATCTCATCACTGGATTACTGCAATGCTCTCTACATGGAGCTACCCTTGAAGAGCATTCGGATATTGCAGCTAGTGCAGAATGTGGCTGTGCAGAAACATAGAGGCCAAAATAATGGCCCACGTAACACCTTTATTCCACAAAACTGTACTGATTGCCAGTCTGCTTCCAGGTGCAATTCAAGGCGTTGGCTTTGACCTTTAAAACCCTTCATGGCATGGGACCAGGTTATCTGAGGAACCATCTCACCCCAATGGGGATGTCCTGTCCCACCAGATCCAGAGGAAGAGACCTCCTCCAGATCCCATCAGCCAAAGAATTTCAGCTGACAGGATCAAGAAAAATAACCTTTTCGGCTGTGGCTCCTACTCTGTGAATCTTGCCCCAGAGGCAAGGTCTGTGCCCACCCTTATAACCTTCTGGAAGAGCCTTAAGACCTGGCTCTGCCAGCTGGCATAGGGCTCTGATGGGAACACATCATCTTGGAGGTGGTTGGTGGTTTAATATTCACCTTCCCCCATATATTTTTTATCTCCCCACTCTGTCTGGTTGATTTATTTTAAAGGTTTGTAACTGTTTTTAATTTATTTTTATTATGTGTTTTATTTTAAGCCACCAAAATCATTTTTAATTCAGTGGCATATAAATTTAATAAATAAATAAATAAAATATCTAGTATGACAAAGAGAAATAAATACCCATGATTGAATAAGTCCCAGTGCTGGATTCTCATCTGACATTAAGTTGTAAGCCTTTATTTATAATCTATCAAGGCTAGGCTCACACATTTTGCTAAATTCACATCAAGTAAGCTCCATTAGGGGTGAATGTAGCAGAAGTATATGGTAACAACATTTTAATCCCCTCTTCTATTGTAGCTACTTCTTTGTAGAAATTCCTTTGGTCAATAAGGTAGACTCTTGCAGCCTGGGATTTCTGTACCATTATCTGATATGAAAATAGTCATATTTTTAGTGATGGGCATATAATTAAATGGAATAGCAGTTGGAAAGGGATTAACACAGCTTGTTCAGTCACAGAAGGACATAGTTAGTACAGAGCTTTAAGTGTATGCATGCAGTTAAGTATTTTTTTAAAATTTTTATTACTCTTCAGTAGAATAAAATACAACTTACAATAAAAAAACTAAATAAGGCAATAATAAAAGGCAAGATAACAAATAACAATAACAAAATATAAACATACACATACACCTCCCAAAAGAAACAAAATACACAAAAAACCCTCCCCCAACATTCTTAACCCAACTGCGGTTGAATATCTATCCATAAATCTATACAAAAAGAAAAAAGCATATGTTCCTCTCTCTCAATCTAATCAAATTAATTTAATAAAAACTATATACAGTAGAACCTTGGATTGCAAGCATAATTCATTCCAGAAGAATGCTCTTAATCCAAAATGCTCTTAAACCAAAGTGAAGTTTCCCATAGTAAACAATATAAAGTTGGATGATCCATTCCACACCCCAAAATATTCATAAAAAAATCATTTTCAATGGAATTTTATGTAGAAATGATTGTCCCTAATATCTGAAACCAGTAACAATGATTAATACACAATATAAAGTAGAAATAAAACAAATGAACCAGCACTTTAACTTTTGCTAGAAGATTTTGAGGCACGGGTCCCCAAGGGCCCAATCCCAGCCAGGCAGAAAATAATGACTGTGGTTCAATTTAGGTGATGGTTCTTGATGGTCCCTCAGTTTATGGAAGAGGGACCATCAAGAACCATCAGTTCTTAGGAGGGGAGGGTGGCTGCTTTAGTGTTAATTTTATCACTATGGATCTGCTCTGAGGCAGATTCTGGCCATCAGCTGTTGTCAGCCAGTGTTGTCTGGGTGGGCCCTGTTGGATCGGGAGGATCCACTGCCACCACCGCTCAAGGACAAAACAGCTTTTTTCCTTTTCCCTCAGCAATGTCTTTCCAGGGGTCTTTCCCAGGTGGTTTGGAAATGTTTCTTATCATAACCTGCATCTATGCTATGAGAGGAGAGAAGAGATGGGCAGGAGGAGGATGGTGTGAATGGTGCTGTGCGAGGAGGGCTGGGTGTGTGTGTGAGAGTGATAGGGAAGACGAAGAGTTAATTTTCCTACACTTTGAAAAAAGTCCTGGCTGGCATGAGGGAGAGGAGAGGGAGGAGAGGAGTGGGAGGGTTATTGCTTGGAAAGAGAATCTGGAATCTGAATCTCAGGAGTTCTTTCTCTTGAATGACTCACGTAATTTACCCTTTTTATGCAGTAAGAGAGAAGAACTATTGATTCAGTTGTGAGATTTCCTGTGCGAGCTCATTGTGCAGTGCTCGTCTTGCAAGTTTAACATTTCCTATCACTATATATCTATATATTAATTATCTTAATTTTTAGTCTGCACAATATTTCATGTAAACATATAAACTTATTCGAAAAACAAGTTCTTCCATGAAGATTATTTTATTCTAATTCACCAGCAGAAAGTTCTATAACAACTTCCAAACAATTAGAAACTTATTTAAATTGTCTTTCCTCAGAAGAATTAAAATTTCTCTCAACAAAACTTAGTTCTTTATCCACTATCACAGAATTCACTTGAGAACATTTTTGCAATGTTTGTTCTACAATAAATCTTCCTGCAGATTGAACTACAATATCCTCAAGCAAGTAACCTCCTTCCATCAGATGCAAATTCACTCTATAACTTCTATCTATATCACTAATTATTCCATCTTTATTTTTACCTATTTGTTCCTGGGACCTCCCCATCTGAAAAAAATATTTCTCCTGTAAACCCAGCAATACTTGACTAAATACAAACTTTTCCACAGGAAGTTTAATTTCTTCAGTCTTATTCTGGAGGTTCCCATTTTCTCTTTGGTTTCATCTTCAGATTGGTTCATTTTCAGCTTTTGACTTTTCTTTCATTTTTTTCAATATTTCTATTTTTCCCTCTAAAACAGTCCTATTTTTGTATTTTTTCTCAAACAACTCCTGTAACTTTCTGCCCCAAATTTCCATTCTAGTCTCTACATTTTTATTAAGTTTCTGAATTTCATCCAAAATCTTCCTCAACAGTTCTTTTTCTCCTTCTCTAATACATTGAGAGCAAAAAAGAAAGAAATACACAACAACATCAGCCTTTAAGTCCAGATGATGAAATGTGAATTCAGCAAATCCACTTCTTTTCATGTGCCACTGTTGCCAGACAACAACCAATCCTCAGTAACGAAAGCAATATAAGGTAAACAAATCAAAAAGAAATGGATTCCTTGCTAAAATGATGCAGTTCAAAATACCAAAGTACACATTAACATTTTCACTTCAGAACCTCTGTTTCTTCCAGGAATTTAACACATTGCAGACAGTTCAGCATTCCAAAATACTCAGACATATAGGGAGGGAATTGCAACTGATGCTCCCACCTCCTTGTTCATCAATAAATATTCCAGAAACAGATAAGCTTTCAGTAAATCTGGAAATATTGTGATTCAGCAAAAGGAAACAAAATATAATCCAAGCAGAACTGAGCCCTTAGCATTCCAAAGATAGACCAAAGAAAAATAAAAAATAGTAATTGAAAAAGAAAGCTAAGACCAGATCAGCAGACACTTGATAAAAAGGCAAGAATTGGACTAGATCTCTTCCCAGTTCTCTGATCGGCAGACACCCAGTTTACAGATCCATTCAAGAGCATTTGGGGTGATTCCCAAGACTCTTCTTTGCATCTGAAGGGCTTCATCGGCTACAAATACCAGCATAGCTCAGTCTGTCAGTTGCCTTTCAGCTCAAGCTATATGCCTGATGGGCGTATCCCATATATGAATGTTTCTTAAAAATCTCAGCATTTAAATTTGAGGTGATTGCATTTAAGCAGAGGCCTCTGGCCAAGAATATAAAAAAGAGCATTGTGAGAATTAGGTTAAGTATATTAAGAAGTATATTAAATTATTTATTTTATAAATAAGTAAAGAAAAGCTATTTATGGCATTTTTACATATTATATATTACTTTGCATATTATGTTACTGGAAAACATAGGTTTTTATGTGAGTGATATTATTTTAATGGAAATTAATTCAACTGGAAATGAAGGGTTTATGAAAATACTTTTTTCCCTCTGGTGAAGAAAGGATCATCTTTTTTAGAAAAGGGATGTGTTATTTTAATCTTCTGAATGTGACTAGATCACAGTAGACAAAGAACCCAGGAAGAAATCAATGCTTGAATTACTAGGAACAGAAAGCAAAGGCCTAGCTGTCTTTAGGCTGCTAGGAAACTAGAATAACTTCCCTACCTGCAGGATTATTTCTCAACATTTTGTCAGTCTCATGACCCATTCCAATAAAAAATCCTCTGATAATTTTATTTATTTTAATTTATTTTGTATGTCTCCCCTTTATTATTTTTATAAATAACTCAAGTTGGTGAACATACCTTATACTCCTTCCTCCTTCTATTTTCCCTACCACAACCATCCTGTAAGATGAGTTGGGCTGGGGGAGAGTGACTAGCCCAAAGTCACCCAGCTGGTTTTCATGCCTAATGTGGGATTATAATTTACAGTCTCCTGGTTTCTTGCCTGGTGCCTTAATCACTAGACCTATATCATATATACTGTATGCATATGCAACCTTATATCATATATATACATATGCAATCCAATGTCATAAATATGCATAAGCAACCGTATATTATATATACACATATGCAACTGTATATCATATATACTCATATGCATGATTCTTCTCAAAGCATCACTTTCATCCACAACAGACTTGCAACAGACTCAAGCTGTACTCATCTCTAAATACACTTTATAGTTATGCTGGGAATAGCCCACATAATGAATATATGGTCCTCACAGACAGCAGTCTTGGTGGGAGTGCTGGCTTGGATTTAAAGTAGCAGCAGAGAGATTCATTCTGGTATTTCAGTCTGTCGTTGTGAAGGTAAACTCTAGTATTATTTGTTTATAAATCTCATAACCCATCTATTTTCATGACAGGGAACAGTCAACAAAAATGAGTAATATTTAAAACTATAGAAAACCCAAACAGAATGACTACTTAAAGCAATATTTCAATCCAACAGATTATAATAATTTTAGTAAAATAGTACATCCAAGCCAAAATGCTCCCATGGGTTACTCACTCTTTTGAGAAACTACATTGTTTACTTCATCTGAAAAAAAATGACATTTAAAAAAAAGAAAGTGCTTGTACCTGGAGTTGTTCTTTGAACATACTCAGTGTGAGATAGAGAGACTCCTGTAAATAAATAAAATAAAGGTCATGAAAGAATCTTTCCCATCCTTCAAAGAGGCTATGGGTTAGATGATGATGGTATCTTTCTGAAGAAAGTTTATCTGAAGCCTAAGAATTAACATAATAAAGGCTAATAATAATCTAGTAAAAGTTAATAATAAACCTAAAAAACCTAAGAATTATCTCAATATTTTTTATGAAATGAAGGTTGTGAGGTCAAATAATTCTAATTTCTTCAGCTGTTTGACAGCATTGCTGTTATAATTCCTAAAGTTCCAGTAACTATAGGGATAGATACCTTTTGCCAGTTTATTCCATCATCATCGTGTTGCAGTTGATGAATTCCAATATTTTACAATTTCTTCAAGTTCTTTTGAGCTTTTCTACCATCATTGGTGATGTCTGTAAGTTCTGTAAGCAGAACTTTTTTCAAACACTATGATGTCTGACATGCTATGTTCTAGGGATCAGCCCATCTGAATTCAATCTCATACATTTTTCCATCAGCATTCTGGACATTTTTTTAGTGCCATTGTTGTAACAATACTTTGGAGCACAAAAGCCATACTTTTTGTTTGAGTAAATTTCAATTTACTGTTTTCACTATCTAAATATGTCTTGTCTTATAAACTGTCTGGGCAATTTTGCTATAGATGCTTATTTAGGCAGTGAACGGTCTCAACATTCTCTTTGCATATTTTATATTTGCAGTTGTTTCTTTTTTCTGTTTTGTTTTATTTTTACGGGATTTGTTGCTAGTGCTTATTTTTGTCCTGCAATATTGATCCTATTTCCTTCCTAATTAATCTAATCTGACCCAGGCATCTACTGATCCCTTTTGGAATATTTGATTGAATCATTTCCAAGTCAATAATTAAAATGTTGGAGCTAAAATCGATGGAGTCCTCTTTGTCTCAGGAGGGCCACTGTGTAGAGATTCTGGAGGGATGGGGTTCATGGGATGGGGCTTGGTACCACAAATAGGCTGTGGTGCATGCACATCATTTGTCCTGTCCCAAAATCCCTCCAATTCAGGCTAGATTTTTAAGTAAATAGAATATTCTAAGCATCCTTAGATGCTAGAATCCAGAATAGATTCCACTTCATACTCCTCTTCTTCATCCACAAGAAAAGGGTGGGCAGGAGTAACAGGTACAGAACACAAGGAACAGGACAGCTCCTCTCAAACAAAAACAACAGGTGAAATACTGGATGAATCTTTATTGTAGCAGACAATTGCAGATGAAAGGCTTATTTAGATGTGTAACAAGGAAAGAGACAATCAGCATTGAGTCCAGGTTGGAGGATGACAAAAATATAGTGGAAAGCCACATCATATCCGTCATTGCAATCTTGGTGCCATCTTGTCTGTGCACATCTACTGTATATTTGGACTAAGGTCTAACCAGAACCCTAATCCTGATTCATTAAGAGGAACTGAACAGCCTGTTTCACCTGGAGACAGTCAGAACTCAAGGAATAGTGGAGGCAAGAGTCTTCTAGAGTGTGGTGGTGGCGGCTTATTCTTATTCTTTCTTATTCTAATCATTAATTTTATTTTCCTATCAAATATGCCTAATTCAGCTTGTGTTTAATCAGTTCTATTTGCAGTAGATCAAACAGAGCAGCTCATGTGTTATGGCTTTAATTATATTTCCTGCATTTAATTTTGTTTTCAAAAAAATTCAGTTTTCTTTCATATAATTAGAACTTATATTATTTTTAACTTGTCACATAATAACATTTCATTAGTCCTAAGTATTTGTATCCTTCTGGTGACAAATGTCTAAACGGGATTGCTATTCATTAGGTGTAATCTATTTTTTTCAACCATTTTCTTTCTTTTAATTGTCAAACTTGCGTATTTTTTCAGACCAAATCAGATAGCATTCAGTAGGGATTTAGCTTCTGCTTTTCATGTTGCAAAAAATTTTGGATCACCCCTGTGTAGCAAATGGGCTAATTTTGCTTTGTGAATGGATAGCTGCATTTGTTTATCTTATTGTCAATGGTAACACTGCTAAAGCTAATAGTAAAGGTGACAGTCACATTTGAATATTCGTCTTCTGAATTCATCAATGTTTTCATCTTGGTCTATTAGATTTGCTGTCTCTGTACACATCAACGCTTTCAAGTATCTTTGTTTTTATTAGTTCCAAAACTTTCTACTCATTTCCTAATCCACCTATGCAGAAGTGAATTAAATGCTTTTTTTAAATCATTGGTCCAAGCTGTAGAAAGGTTTGTTTTTCCTCTTTGAGGAGCATGAATTTTTGGAAGATCCTTTTGGCTCATTGGGAAAAAAATGCAAATTCTTTCAAAGAAGAATATAACAGATTTGCCATGAATCCTGTGTAATTTAAATATGTATTTTCCTTTTTCTGTATTTGAAAGATTCTGCCAGTCATCATTCTCTGCAGTTTGCAGAAACTCACTGAATTTGTTGAAATGTGGGTGTTTCATTCAAAAGTTATACAAGTCATCTCTTCCTGGGACACTACAATATTTTAGCCTTTTGGTTTGCATTGGAACTACTTCAGCTGTTGTAACAGTATATTTCATTTCTTTTCTTTCAAATTCTTTCCTGATTTGTCAATTGCCTATTTTTATATACAGTGGTACCTCGCAAGATGAGTAACTCACAAGATGAGAAACTCGCTGGACAAGCAAAAAATTTAATCAAAATTATTCCGCTGGACGAGCCGCGACTCATGAGACAAGGAAATTTTGTGCCAAACCAAGCACGTCATCAGTAAGCGTGCTCTGTATTTCCCATTCAGGCAACTCCACATGAGAGTTTTGCTGACACAGCAAGCGCACGTGCGCGTTCTGCCGAGTCTCCTCTCACACACTTTACTCCATTCCCATACGGGTGGCAGCACGCGTGTGTACATTCTGCCTACGCTGCATCATGGCAGCATGTCGACGTTCCTGATCGCAATGAGCACTGCGCGATCAGCTCATGTGGGAAATCTCACAACGGAGCTCTCCTCTCTCGCTGCGTAAACAGCATAAATTAAGTGAAA
>JANHZU010001798.1:57123-67946 GCA_032468055.1 Acrochordus granulatus
TTTCTCTTTACGAGCATTTCGTGCTAAGAGCGTTCTTCTGGAACAGATTAATCTCATCTTGTGAGGCACCACTGTATTCTTCATTTTCCCGTAAAGCTTTTACAAACTCAGTAGTTTTTCCCCATGCAATTTTTTAGTTTTTTTCACAGTTTTCCCAATTAGCTTCAAGACTTTTGTAAAATAAATACATTTTATAATAGATACTTTTGTCCTCCAAAACTTCTTCAGTGGTTTTAGGATTAAAATTATACTGCTCCTTCCAGTCTCATATTTACCATCCATTCCAATTTTAAATTTCATAAGAACTTCACATTACACAGGTTGAATGCTGTGGCCTCAGCTAACCTTTTTGGATGTTTTAAGGGTTCCCCTGTCCATCTTCAGTTATGTCCATGTGGTAGTGATTCAATAGAAACCCCTAGGAAAAGGTAAAGGTAAAGATTTCCCCTGCCACTTGTGGCCATCTCTAGGGGATGGTGCTTATCTCCATTTCCTAGCCAAAGATGCTTCTGTGGTGATGTGACCAGCATGATTATATGCTGAGGCACACAGACGCTGTTACCTTTCCCATAGAAGATGGTCCCTATTGCATTTTACATGTTTTTGAACTGCTAGGTTGGTAGGAGCTGTGGCAAGTAACAGCTCACCCATTACGTGGCAGTGCCTGGGTCTGAAACTCGAGCTGCCAGTCTTCCAGCTGACAAGCCCAGCATCTTAACCCCTTGTGCCATTGTGCACCCTGAAACTGTGTGAAACAGTTTGTGAAACACTATGCACCCTGAAAGGTCATATGCTGTTACACTGTTCCTTATATAAGGACTCTAGGCAGACCCTTATACATCCTATCTTGAAGAAATTGCCGGGTGGAATGCAGTTTCTATTTAATGCTACTATGCTCAGACAAGTACTCAAATATAACCTCTCAAGTTGCCCAGTTCTATGTTATCATTTGTATCATGAGACATAATATTCCTTAGTAGTGGAATTTCTAATATTAATATTTTATTTGAATTTGTTTTAGTAATTACTGTGGGTTCTTAATTAGGTTTAGACTCCATATTACTTATTGTTTTTCTTCAGTATACATATACATATATATAGAAGGATATGGTACTTCTTTTGTTCAATGTTTTGTTTTCATCTGGCCTTAGAGCTGTAATAAATGTGATTTTATTTGAATACTACACTACTTTATAGGACTGTGTTTGAGATTTTCAATTGCCCTGTTTCAAATTCTTCAAGTTACTTAAATCTGCCTGAATGTTTCTGACTTCTGTTCAAATTGGATTTTCCTTTTCTAAATATCTTTGAGTTCTTTAATTTAATTTCTAGGTCTCTGGTTGCAACGTATGCAATAGCATACATTAGTTTATTCATTTCTGTGGTATTTCTAGAATAATTTTGATTGATAATATCATGCAAAACAGAAGCCTTTTTTAAAAAATGTTTTCATTATAGCATGCTTTCAATATACTTTCAAAATCTTTCCAATTTTTTCATTTCAATTTTAATTTTTCTTTCCAATTCTTCTTGAGGATGTTGTTCAGTTGTGCAGTCATGTCCAACTCTTTGTGACTCCATGGGCCGCAGCACTGCTTCCCAAAGTCCGCCCAAACCCACACCCATCACACTTATTATGCTATCTAATCATCTCAACCTCTGCCATCTCCTTCTCCTTTTGCCTTCAGTCTTTCCCAGCATCACAGTCTTCTCCAATGAGTCCTCTCTTCTCATTAGGTGGCCAAAGTATTTGAGCTTCAGCTTCAGTATCTGTCCCTCCAATGAGCAATCAGGGTTGATTTTCTGTTTGATCTCCTTGCAGTCCAAGGGAACTTGTACCCTAATACTGCTTTTCTCATTCTTTTATTATGATGGCTACTCCATTTCTTCTAAGGGACTCTTGTCCACAGTAGGAGATATAGTGATCATCTGAATTATGCCCTTTTCCATCCATTTTAGTTCACTGATTCCCAAGATGTAGATGTTCAATCTTGCCATCCCATGTTTGACCACATCCAGCTTACCTTGATTCATAGATCTTACATTCCAAGTTCCTATGTAATATTGTTCTTTATAGCATCAGCATTTTCTTTCAGCTCCAGACACAACTGAGCATCCTTTCAGCTTTGGCCCAGCCATTTCACTCCTTCTAGAGCTATTTGTAATTCCTTCCAATCTGAGTGGCTCATCTTCCAGCATCCTATCTTTTAGCCTTTTATTACTGTCCATGTGGTTTTCTGGTAAGAATCCAGGAGTGGGTTGCCCTTTCCTTCTCCAGTGGAGTCTTGTATCCCATTTTTCACCAGATGTTCAGGATCCCCAATAACATCTAGCGCGGTCCTTGTTAACCCAGGTGACAACTGAGCTGGTATGGATTTCTCTAAATTACATCTTATATTTTTTATGGGAGGGAGACACTCTGTCTGGCTCCTCTGATAAGATATGTCCAGGATGGTTGAACTTCTGGCAGAACTCTCATCTTCTTAGGAGCACACAAGCCTCCCAACCACAGCAAGATACTGCCTCACTGGGAGGTAATCATCACTCTTGAAAATGAAAGAATAATTCTTTCTGTTATTTGGTTATGTGTTGTCTTTCCTCATTTTTCTATGATTTCCTCAACTCCATTTGTTATTACTGCTTATATATTTAAGAAGTATTATGACATTGATCCATTAGCCTCTGTTCAGTAACATTTGAATCTTGGAATTTCTGCTTGAAGATTTCAGACATTCACTTTTGGAATCAAAATTTGAAGCAGAAATTCCAGGATTCAAATATTACTGAACAGAAGCTAATTACTGCTATTAATAACACTTTATGATTGGGTTGATTTTCCAGTTTCTTCATTTTTTAATTTTTTTCTTCTTATATAGTCACATTATACTTCCATGTTCTAGTGGCCTAACAGAGGGGATTGAACCCTGTAGTCCACTTGACAGTGGATGTACAAGAGCCATGTAGCCCATTATGTTCCTATTGATGTAGGACATGGCCAATATGGAAGGGAAATTGAAATTTTTGTTTTCCACATTATTAAGATGGTTGGAGGTGTTTAGTCTGGTTTGCCTGAAGCTTCTGGAAGCAAGTATATTGTTAATATAGCCCTTAGCATCATTAAAGCATGAAATACAATGACTACAAGAAAATGACCTTTATGAGATGATATTATAAGTACGATATTATAAATATTTTTGTCATTGTCATCATCATCTTTATAGCACCAATTCCTGTGTCAGAGTCACTAAATCATAGCTGCATATGAGGCTCAAGGCTCAAATGTAGACTTTGAAACTTTGGAAATCTCAGCTTCAAACCATTTCTCTTTCTCCCTAGATTCCAAATAGAATGTAATCCACACACTATATACTATGTCTGTGTGATGTTTCATAACTCTCTACTGATTTCCATGCTAGTTATTAATCAAATCAATAAACTTATAATTAGATCACCAAATGACCTAATGCAGCTGGTTTTACTTTTACTGACCACCTGGATGCATCACATTGCTGGTGTTGTCCCATTTGGGCTCATCAGACAAGGGTAGCCAAATATTGTTCAGTCCATCTATGGAGACTTAATGATGGACCTATGCACTTTAGTTAATATGTATGGTGTGTTAGCCAATGCTCAGGGTTGCAAGAAGGGATATCTAGATGTCCCCCATAAAGTACATACAATCTACCTTGCCTTAAGCTCTCAGATCAGAGAGATACAGATATTACATTATGTCGTGCCCACATAATGAAATTCTTCCTACAAGAGGGGTAATGGAAGTCATTAAAACCCCATGACATAATATAACATCTGTATTTCTCTCTGTTTTAGGAATTTAAGGGAAGAGGGACTGTATATATCCCATGCAGAGAATTGTTAATGTAGATGGACCAAGCATTAAGCCCTGACTAAGGATTATGCTAATTTAAAAATGTGGAATGTCTGCATTTATCAGAATCTGTTAACACTTGTAATCTGACTAAAGAACAACTATAATTTCTTGGGGAGGGGAGGAAAAAGAGCTATACCCTGAACAGCCTGTGCAAATAAGTGTGCAAAAAAACCCCACTAATAACTTGTGTGCCAGGAAGCTATAAAATCCAGCATACAAGTGAATATACAACCTTGTCAGGCAGAATAAGTGAAGAGGAATGATGAATATGAGAATAGTCTGACTTTGCTGAACTACTTCCATCAGTAACTTGCTGTTAAAATATTCTTCAATAAGAGAACTTAGAGTATATCATCATTCTTTTTATTGGAAACAGTCAGTAGTAGCTCTAGGAGCTCCTATAAGTACTTCACAAATAGGCAGACATTAGTTTAGAATAAGCAGACAGGCAGGAAGCCAAGTCAGGCTTAGTAAGCTCACATAGGATCAGTTCTGCTATGCTTGCATATGAAGTGATTAAATCGAAGGCTGGAATGGCAAAGGTAATCAGGGATGAGAGGCACATCCGAATGTTGAGAAAAAAGTTTGAAGGGGTTTCTTGGTTCCGAGTTGCCACTGATTAAGCATCTCTACATTTAAATTATAATCTTTCTGACAGACCAATATAATCAGGAATCCAAGTTCTAGGCCCTTCCAACCTCGCAAGTCATGATTCATATTATAAACCAGAACTGAGAAACTATATTTTTGTTGGGTTGTTGCCTAGCAACAACCATGATGACTTCAAATGTCATGGGGATGATGGGTAGAAGTCCCTTAATACACCACAGAGCACTCAACATTGCAAATGCAAAATAACATATATTCAGTATCTTATAGACCAGGGACTGGATTTAGTGGCCTATACAATGGCAGCACCATGTCAAATGTGCCCTGATTGAATTGATGACCCAGAGTTGTATATGAATAAAAGTCCTGGACATTTTTTTATATGTCAAGGACTATAATTCAGTGACAGAGTATGAGCTTTGGCACTTAGATTTTTACACCCAGCACTCCAGAAGTAAATTCAAAATTTCCTTTGAATTTAAAGTTAAACTTTCTCTGAATGTAGCAGTTTATGTCTCTTATTTATCAAGTCTACCGCACAGTATGGATTGTGTAAGGGCACTAGAAAATGTTTATACACACACACACCATGGTCTAGCAAGTACATAACAGCTGTAATGCTGGAGCATCTAACACATTTTATACCATATCTATAGGCTATCTGCTTGAGAAAATCTTATATGCTTTAAGATCCCTTTAAAAAACAGTACCACATTAGGTTCTAATTAGCAAGGCATCTGTAAATTGCCAGTATTGGATTTCTATTCGACATTCTGAGGAATTTACTTGCTTATTAGCTTTTTATTGAAGGCTGGGTGAAATGAAGACAGAAGTGAACCTGGTATTAAACAACAGGGATGCCCTTTGATGCTGTACTCTATGGCAACAAATATAGTCTGTATATAAATATGAACAAGGAAAGAGTTTAAATACATACTGTAATTAGCAAATACTAGGCCTATATATTTGATGAAATGCTTCACTTCTGAGCAAAGCACCTCTCTGGATTCTCTCCTTGAAGCTGTAAAGCAGTTGCAATTATTTGAGTCTTGGTGCAGCTGACCTGGAACCCTTCTGAGCCATTTTGGAGATTTGCAGACAAAAGTTGGACAGCCAGTTGTCTGGGAAGTTCTGAGGATTCCCACCTTGGGCAGAATAGGTGAGACCTCCACCTCTATGATGCTATTTTAGAGAAGACTGATATGACCACACCGTATTGTGATTTTGAGAAGCAGGTCCCAGGCTATTTTGCTCAGAATCAAAGTGCTCATCAACTGATTATATTGATGACACAGGTTTAGTTAATTGTTTGCTGGAGCTACTCCTCAAAAATAGCCTCTTTGCTTTTTATTCACTCTGCCTCCACAAATCCTGTGCTATTACTGTGAGTTGAAGAACAAAGACATCTTATAATGGTATGTGGGAAAGACCTTGGGAGGCTGGACCAAGAGATGCCACCTAGAGAATGGTCAGATAAGAAAGTGCATGGCGTGTAGCTGGATAGTGAGTGGGGCAAGCTCAGAAGTAACCATCCCCAGTGTCTCAGGCTGTAAAGGTGATAGGAGTGGGGGAGACAGAATTATGCTTTCAGACTTGTGAGATTCTGTTAATGTAGCATTACAGTAAAGTAGAATTAACTCATCCGGTCATGTTTCCCATCTAGTTTACCTGGCAAGGCTGTCACACCTTCTGGTATACGTGTGTGTGTGGAGAGAGAGAGAGATGACATTGCTACCAGTGATTCAATTAGTTAAGTTGTTGGAATTCTAAATTTATATGTGGGGCTGGTCAGGTTTATGTCAAAGCATTGCACTATTTGACACTTTAGGAAGTCCGCTTATCAGTTTTGAGACAGGAATAGCATAGTGATTACAGGTCAGGTTTGTGGAAAGCAAGAGCAGGCAGCGTAGATGACTGCAGGAAAGTATCTCAGCGTAAGCTCAGTAGCTGTACCTGTTACCACCCTCCCCCTTTCTATCAGTGGAATTACTTTATATCTACCTTTGGACAAAAGCCACCATCAAGTATCTCTTCTTCAATAAAGTGAGCTTCCTCTACTATTCTATGTCTTTATAAATCTCTGCAAGTTTGCGAATTGTAGATTCTTGAAAACAAATTTTTTTCCTTTCCCATTCCCTGCATGAAACTGAATATTACAGATAAGTTCAGTATGGAAGCATTTTTTAGTTAAGCTAGCTTCAAATGTGGTGCTAATAATGATTTTCTCACTTAAACCTTCTCTAATTGTTTTTAGCATTGCTTCTCTTTTGTGCTGCTCAGAAAGTCATGTACCTTCAGAAATCATATGTAAGTCTGAACTTGGGTAGCATGTAAAGTGCTGATTCATGAGAACAACTTTATTTTTAAACTTGTCATAAAGAAATTGATGCAACATGTTTAAATGTTCCTTCCATAACATTTCTTTCCAGAGCCAGTTTAATTATTGTATTTGTGGATATATCTTGTAAATACTCTGCAAAAGATTACAGTAGTAAATACTTAATCATGTTGCAGATATTAGTCACAGCATAATGCAAAATATATCAGTGGGAAAGCAAGCAGTTTAGATCTTAAGACCACATGGAGGCAAGTGAAATGCTCAGTAATGGATCTGATAGATAAATGAAAGACCATGAAATTGATCAAAGTCAAGGTTATTCCAGTTAAAAATACATTACATTAAAGATACATTACAATGCATGCATTCAACTTGTTGGCATGTGGCATCTCCTACTGGATTGGGACTCTCACACTTGACAAAGGATGTCGCATTTTGGATTCCTATCATGGAACATCTTATCTAGGTCCATGTTGCATTGCTAGATCACATGGCTAGATCACTCTGTTCTGATTTAATTTTGATTTCTCTGCGTTCTCTTTTATTTATGAAGAGGCTGATAACTGCATATCTCTGGATCGGTGTTTGAATTAATTAGAAGAAAGCTGGCATAAACTCATAGCCAAGGAAATTCAGTTTTGAACCAGCTTATATGTCACTGTGTGATTGGGCTCTTTTTAGAACCAGAGGATGTATTTAGGCTTACAAGAATAATAATTGACATAGAGAAATCAAGACAGTGTAGGCTTTTAGACTTCTCCTTTACTATATACAGCAAAACTAATTACATGATCCCATCTCCTACCCAGTGGTGGGTTTCCCTAAAACTCTTTCTCAACTCTTCTCCTCTTCCAAATACTTAACTTCCTTCCATTTTTCCCCATTTCCTTTTCCTATTTCTGGAGTAAAAGGAAGGAAACTGCTGGATTTATGAATGAGTGTGCTCAGCACTGCTCATCACCTATTCTTGGATCTGCTCAGCTGATCACCATCTGTGGCTCCTCTATTGGGAGAAGAATCTCTCTTGGGAATCTTCTGCTCAGTCCTTCCCCAGAGACTAGGGCTTTGTCAAAAACAGCAGTCTCCCTCCTACTTGTCTTGAGTGAAGATGCCATGTCTCTGGGAATTCACTTCTCTTTTCTTCCCCCAGGAGAATATTGTTTACCTCTGCCCCACACAGTACCAGCTAGCAGTCAGTTTAGCTCATAGCCCTTGTGACAGCACAACTGCCCTTCAAGGTCAGAATCAAGTGTCTTCTCCCCTTTTTCTCTCTTCATTTGCTGACTCATGTCAGCAACACAGCAGCCATAATAGGACACTAGAAACCACATGCCATAGTTTTCCTCAGATTATTTATTTTATTCACATACATACCATTATATTTGCTACAATTTAAAACATCATTAAGGATCGACATAGACTGGCTAAAGTATAGGAAAATGACCCATTAAAATGAGCAGTTCAAGAACAAGGGAATAATTAGAAAGCTGGTGGCTCATTCTGCTTGATTATTTAAAGATGATTTAAAGATGAAAAAAACAATGCCGCTTTTATATCAAGTTAAAGAGCTCTTCCATCTGGACCAGCATAGCTTCTGCTTTCTGTTTCTCAAATGAAATCTTTCTCTTTATCAGTGGTCTTATTTTTTTAATTAGAAACACCAAGGCTCTTCTAAATTAAGCGTTCTGACTTTATCACTGACTTCCCATCCCTTCCACTGAATGATATTCAGCTTAATATGATCCTTCCAACAAAAGGATCCTACTAAGTAACTTTATCAGGCAGCACAGTGACCAAGTGATTAAGATGCTGGGCTTGTCAGCCAAGTGGTTAGCAGCTTGGCAGTTTGAGACCTGAGCACTACCATTAGTTGCCCCAGTTCCTGCCAACCTAACAGTCTGAAAGCATGTAAAAATACAAGTAGATAAATCAGTACCACCTTCATTGGGAAGGTAACAGCATTCAACGCACCTTGGTGTATAGTAATTCCAGCCACATAACGATGGAAGCATCTTTGGGCAAAAGCTGGTTCCTCAGCTGTGAATCAGAGATGAACACTGCCTCCTAGAGTTGGACACAACTAGACAGCGGAAACCTTTACCTTTACCTTAAATAAGCCTAAAAGTAAAGATAAAGATTTCCCCTGCCACTCATGGCCAACTCTAGGGGACAGTGCTCATCTCCAATTTACAGCAAAGGAAGTCAGCATTTGTCTGAAGATGCTTCCAGCATTACTGGAACGCAGAACGCTGTTACCTTTCCCACCAAAGGTGGTATCTATTTATCTACTTGTACATGCTTGTGAACTGCTAAGTTGGCAGGAGTTGAAGCAAGTAACGGGAGCTCACCCCATTAAACAGCGGTCCTTGGGTCTCAAACTGCCAAGTGGCCAACCTTCCAGCCAACAAGCCCAAATGTTTAATTGCTTGGCCACCACACCCCCAACTGTTCCTTGAATAAGAGGAAGCCCCTATACCTTACTTTGCAGTACTTGTATTTTCCTGCTTTTATACTTGGATTTCTAGATATGGTGGGAAAGTTGTCTGAATAAGATGATCAATATTCTTTAAGAATATGCTTATTGCATGCTTATGGTCATAGTTAAATAGCTGTAGGTCTACCAGATCTGGTCTGCAAAAATAGACAACTGCAAACAATTAGTGTTCACTATCACCTTGTTGTCATTCACTTTAACTAAATTATCATTATCATTCAACTCTTGATCCTTGAAACTCTAGTAGCTACAGATGTCTGTAACTTGTAGAGTTTCCCCCCCAGCTTTATCACCTGCAGACAATTCTTCTGAAGACATTATATCTTGGCATTAACAAGTAGATTTCCCAAGCACATCAAACCATTAATGTGGGTGGCCATAAATATATGGAAAATTACCATCAGGCCTCAAAATAGAATACAGCTTGTGTGCTTCATTATTTTACTTCTGATGAGCAGGAACACAACTTTGGATGAAAATAGCTGCATTCTTTATGTCAGTAAAAAGAAAATGGGCCACACTATTGCTCTGTTTAGAATTTAATGAAGTCTGATTTCCATATTTTACAATGGCACATTCAGGAATTTGGCAAAACTCCAAGTTCAATTGCATACTTGAAATGTCCTTTTTCTAACTTACATACAACTGAAAATGTTGAACAGCCAGGGGAGGAAAGACTTATATTCAAGTCATTGACAACCGTTAGCAACAATCCATCCAAATGCTACAATAGCATGATGGCTTTTTTAGGACTAAAATTTAATAAGATAATCAGGAAGCTCTTGAGTACTCCAAGCTCTTTTTTCAGATCACCTTTAAGAAAAATGTGAGGAATGTATGGGAAACATTATTTTCTAGGCAGGTGAGAGATAAGGTAAGGTCATCAAGTGTTAAACATTCATGAAATCTGAAAGTGAAATCATGTGTATCTGACTGAATCACCTTCAAGGGAGGAGCCAAGCACAGAGAACTTATTCTTATTTGAGTAGGTGAAAGCTATTTTGCACAGCGTTTCACATCACACAATTTTTTCTGTGTCACAGCTGGTTTACCTGAATTTGGCTGAGCAAATTATGTGAATCTGGCCATTATTATTATTTATGGCTTAGAACTGTGTTGATTCTTCTGCTGTGGTGTATTCATTAAACCATGAGAACAATTTTCTAAACATTTTTCAAATTTGATGTCACTCATATCGAAGTACAGTATAAGATCTATTTGTCCCCATAACAACAGCCCTGGGAAGTAGGTTGAGTAGAGAGAGATTGATTGAGAGTTATTGTATGCTGCCCAGAATTGCTTCTAATAAGTTGGACAGTGAATCCATTTAATAAATAAAATTGACCAAAGTCACCCTGTAAACATCTGGGGCTGACAGTGCACTACGGCATGGGTCCCCCTTCTCTAAGTTCAGCATTAATTTGTCTGTGAAGACTCTCACTCGTCCAGGGTAATTGCATCGCAACAAAGTTTAAAAAACAGGCATCTGGACT
>JANHZU010001798.1:68046-86340 GCA_032468055.1 Acrochordus granulatus
TTGGATTAAAGGTGAAACGTCTTCGACTTGAGAAAAATCCAGTCCAGATGCCTGTTTTTTTAAACTTTGTTGCGATTCAGCATTAATTATTATAATCAAGTAATCACATGAATTGGGCTAGGAGTTGGTTCAGTTTTCTTGATAGCTGAATTCCCTTAAAAGGATTAACAAATAAAACGTTATTTAAGTATTGTCGTAAAATACATAAAGTATTGTCTTTAATTATATCTGAGATATATCGCATCTACACAATCACATTCTCCATGTTTGATTCAAAAGGGGAAAGAACTGAATTTTGTGGAGCAACAGAGCTGGGAAATTATCCTGCATGCTGGGTGAAAATAATTTGGAAGTCAGCATAGAAATAAATAAACCAACAAACAAAAGAATTCTATCCTTCAGTTTGCTACCTTTGTTCTTGTCCTTGGCCTAGCCTTGATGAAAAGAGAGAACCAGGCTTTAAAAAGGGCTGCTTGAATGTCAGGCGACAGAATGGGGAATCCAATCTGTTGTTTTCAGAAGTTGGCAGGAGGAATATTCACTAACCCCCATATGAAGAAGCAGAAGGCCAGGACAATGTCTTCTCTATTTCCAAGTAGAAGCCAAGATTGAAAGTTGAAATGTCTTGCCTCGGTTCAGTAAAGGCTGTGGGTCTCAGGTGCAGCCTCCCATGAAAGAAAGGGACTGACCTAAGCACATGTTCTAATTATGCCAGCACAGACAGGCTACAAATACACTGCCAAGAGGATCTGCAATTCTCTTTGCCCATCCACCCAGTTTAAACCAATTCAAAGTTAGCTTACCTCGATTTGACATCAGTGCCTTGCACAAGGTTTAAGTTTTGGGTTTGGTTTTTGCATCTGGTCTTTTCTTGCCCTTCAGATCTGGAAAAATTAAGGACAGAATTTGATCTTCCACTTGTTTTCTACAAATAAGTGTACACAATCCCCTTGCTTTTAATGTATTTTTCATCCCCTATATTTGCCTACAATACCTTTTTGTTTTTCTTCATTGGTTTGAACCAGTTTTTTTCCTATTCATTTTTAAACAAAATTAAGTTTGCATCTGTTTCTTAATATAGCTTTTATTTACTTTCAGCTTTTTCTTTAGCTTGATCCCTTCCTTCTTTCTTTTCTTCACAGCATTTCCAAACCAACCAATGACATCCATCCAGATGTTTTCCATGGCTACTCTTATACCTCTGCCCCTTTTAAAGATTGGGAAGCTATTCATAATGCTGGGTTTCTATTCTTTGCCCCAGCTGAATGCATTTGTTCAATTTGTTCAATCACCCTCTGTTTGCATTTTTGACATCCAATCTATTTGCCTTTGATTCCAGTTGTCTTTTGATTGCTCTAAATTGTTGCTGTCAGGTACCTTTCTGAAGCTGAATGGTGAAAATAAATATTTTCCTAAATAAACAAATCTTTCCTCCTCTGAAAGTCCATTATCAGGGAGAAAAATTATAAGAAATATCATTCACATAAATAATAGCTAGCAAACTAGTTCTAGTTAAGCATGAAAAAATCTACATTTTTTCTGAGGGTTTATTCTTGATTTGTATAGTTAGATTATAATATCTGTATTATACCAGGATATTACACTGAGATATTTTAATGCTCACCGTATGCTAACAGAGTGGCTTTTATATATTTTTATTGTTCCATTCTTTCTTGTAGTATAATGACTTCTCATTTTACTGTTGAACATTTTAAATAATCTTCCCAGTGAATTATTATTATTAAGTTAATTTAATATATGAAAGTAAATAAATGAGATTTCTTTGGGTAAATTGGTACTTTGTAATTCTATATCAATTAACCTCAGCAGGATTTACTTCTGAATACACAAGCCTAGGAAGAATTTGTGAAGCCCATGACAAAATGAAGGTTAAGAACAATATGAGTCTGCACTGTTTCTCTGTTAGCCTGCTCTTATTCAGATATTAATCATAATTTTGTTGTATATTTCATTACTGTATTTTGTCAAGCATTGAGCTACCATATCTGGGCAGGGATGTGAAACAATGTGAAAATATCAAGTACAGATAGTCCTTACTGAATGACCACTTGTTCAGCAACTATTCAAAGTTACAACAGCACTAAACAAGGGGTGGCTTACAATGGGTCCTCATAGTTGCAGCCATCACAGCATCCATGTGATTGTGATATGGCACAGCAAATGGCTCACAATTATGTTGGTTGCAGTGTCCACACAGTCATATGATTGGTATTTACAACTTTCACAAGCAAAGTCAATGGGGAAGCCAGCAGAAGATTGAAAATGGTGATCATATCACTATGGGACACTGCAACCACACGCAGTTCACCTAAGGATGGCAAATGGGAATGCAATCACATGACATTGCCCTTTATGAATTCAATGTTTAGCAATAGAATTGCCAATCAGTTACCATTGTTAAATGAGGACTACCTAAATTGCTTATTGTTATTTTTAAGTAAGCAAAAGTATTGTAACTTTTTAGGTGATTAAAAATAATAACTGCATTTTTGAACTATGTTTTCCAAAAAAATGAATCACTAGCTAACTCTCAAAAAGCATTAACCAAAGATTCAGTTTCTAATTTTCTTCCCAATAAGGTCCAAATGAAACTGAAATTTAAGTTATCAAGGGCATCTTGATGAATTTCATGTTGCATGTCAATTATTAATAAAATAATTCCATTAGAAATTATTCAAGTAGAGGGATAAGAACAATAAATTGTTATCCAAGAAATAAATGCTATAGTAAGTCGTAAAAATTATAATGTAACTTATCAAGGGCTTTTTCTGCACCCAAAGATGCTAAAATCACTAATTTGTATTTGCATTTATCAACAAATTATAGCATCTATTATATCCACCACCAAGCAATTTGATACCCTTTTATAAAGCCAGATTGTACTGAAATAATTATTGTGGGCAATACCTTTCAAATTCATTTTGGCAAGGTAGCTGTCAAAAACTCAGCATCAACATTTAAGAAAGATACCAGGTAATATCTTGAACTACCATAGGATACCTATCAGTTTTCAAAATTATAGTTATATAAGTTTCATAATATGAATCAGCACCTGGGCAGCTTACTTAAAAAGATAGAAGAGATGACATATGTCTGCAATTTCTGAAGTTCTTTCCAGAACCTGCCTCAACTTCCACAGACTACTGCATCCCTTTCTAGCAGCAAGAATTTACATTGCCCAGAATACTTTAGTGTTAGTACCCAGTACACAGGCAGAGACATGAATGTAAAATTTGCATGCTTCATAATCAGATACATCCTCTCTCTGGAAGATAGTATATTGGTCTGAATAGTTTATCTACTTCATGGAAGAAATATCTCAGAAACTCACATGTATTTATGAATCTTTGTTCCCCAAAATAACAATAAGGCTAAAGCAACGACCCATTCCTTATGCTGTCCATATCATCAGAAATCTATCAGCTCCTTTACTTCTTAAAATAAAAGTAGAATTACAGAGATGATCCAATGCAGAGTGACTGAACAGACTGAGTATTGCAATAATACCAACAACAATTAATGAACACTATTTGCATATGCATAAACTTGAAACAGACACAACCATGAAAAGAAATTTCCTACTATAAATGACATTCTTCCCTCGAATCAATACTGCCAGTAAAATTTGGAAGCTCCATCTAGAACTCAAACCATACTAAATTCACATTTATCACATTGTTTTACTGGTTTTTCTTCCAATGATGTCTTTGAGATTTCTTGAGCTCCCAAGATGTTCTAAAATGATGTGTTCTTCTATGACATCTGGAGGGCATAGAATTGATTCTTTTTTACAATCAACACATTATTATACGACTTTCTATGAAGAATTAGATCAGAGATTGTCCTTATAAGCATAAAGTGCCCAAAATTGCTCACAAACTTGAGATACTGTATAAATGAATCCAAAGAAAGCTCAGATCCAAAGAAAGTGGAACCTGTTTTTGGAATTAATCCCCAGAATCCATAATTAAGCTGAGGAGGTTTGGGGACAACAGGGAGTACCTTGGAAGATTTGTAGTATAATTGGCAGAGATTCACCAGCTTTTCAATAAACTACTAAAAATAGTTACTATTGACAATTAGCATGTATACAGCTTCAGGCAGTATCAAATTATTCTTAACTGATACTTCAGTATTGATAGCGAATGATGTTAAGCAGTGTACTGCAGTGAGTGTTGGTGTGGGTGTTAGATAATGAATTGCTTGCTTTAGAAACATGTAGAGCCACCCAACTAGAATATTGAGACATCAGGTGGCATACAATAGACTCTAATAAACTTGAGTGTTGCTTCACAATCACAAGGCAGACCTGAAGCCTAGTGGTCCAAAACACTCACAGATGCAGAAACATGATAAGCTCAGACTGAGGAAGAAAGTTTTGCAGCTGTGAGCATATAAATTATTCTCAAAATATCTTTATGGCCAGATACATATGGCCAGACTGTAATTCATTGGTTTGCCAGAAAATATGTAAACATATGAAGCAAGATGCCAGAACTTCTCCAGGTGATAAGCTATGAGCCTCATGTTGAATATTAAATATCTTTGGGAATAAAAACTCTGTCTCATCTCTCATTGAAATCCTCTCATCCAAACTGAATTCCATGTTTAGGAGAAGTGGAGACTCATGAAGCAGTCTTGGTATCTCAAAGCTTATTTATAAAATTTATTCTACATTATGCTTTTGATCCAGATCTACTGATAACACTGAAATTTATTCAAATGCTTGCAGCCTCCTTAGCACTTTATTTCTCAGACAAGCATCCTGCTTGTGTCATAAAACCCATCCTATGCAAAGAAAGGAATACTTATTATCATAGGAATATTTCTCTAAGAGACAGAATTGCTATTCCAGCTAAGGTACAACAAGTACGGAAAAGTTCATAAAGCTAGTTAGTCCTACTGTTATTGGCTTAAATGAAGCCTTTCGGTTTGGTAGCTATGCTGTAGGGGTCTCCTGCATTTCCTTCTTGCTGTAGAATGAGGATGAGTCACTAAGGAAATGAATGCATGATGTTGTCCTAAATCCATCTGCAGCCTGCCCAAAGGCAAGCTCTGTCTCTTCTTGCTGTCCATCAAGAGAAGTGTTTTCCCAGTTCTGCCAATACAAGTCACGCCAAATGATCCATCTGCTGTAATTTATTTTGGTGTACTCAAGGTTTCCTCTCCAACTGGTTAGTATGTACTCTGTAGGAATGCTGTTTCCTTCAGTCACTGCTATTTACCATCCTCAGCCATTTCATCTTGGGCTGATGGAAAAAAAGTTGTCAAAAGAACAAAACAGCTTGATGTAAATGCAGTCTGGACACTGTTATTTTCACTACTCTAATATCATTTTATGTACTTTATGGTATACATCTGGGTATTTTGGATGTTTGCTGCCAATATGCCCCTGGCATCACATTGATTTGGCATATTTGGGAGCAGGGGTGAAGTGGACAACAGCCCTGTCAGTTTCCCTTTCTACCTACAATGATGGATGGATATGAAATGATAGTGTTTTCCCTATCCCACCAATGTAACAATGAAACCCAGGGAAAACATGAGCAGTAACATACTGGATCAGAACCTTGGCTCAACTAATCCACAGGCTGTTCTCACAGTGGCCAACCAACCACACAAGAAAGCTCACTATTCTCCCAGCAGATGGCCTTCAATGCCATCATGGTTCATAGCCATTGATCCTCATCACTTCCATGAATTGGTCCAAACCCTTTTTGAAGCCAGCCAAGCTGGTGGCCAGCACCACATCTCATAGTAAAAAATTCCAAAATCTGATTACATGAATTTCACAAATCATTGCTAGGATGATGGTGGTGTTCACTGGGGGGTCAATACAATGCTCATCATGAGCAAGCAACTCCTGTATTGAACAAGTGGTTCAAAGATCCTTTCCAACTCTGTGATTCTATGATTGCTGGATGTTGTTTGTTCAGAACAGAGCAGAAATGTGTCTGAAAAAATTGCCCCTCCCTCAATACACAAATAATTGGCACTTGCTTTCTTGGAACAGATTGAAGGGTTAAAGAAGCAGGGGAATCCACCAATCAAGGCAATCACCATCTAGGCCATGGATGTCCAACTTGACAACTTTAAGATGTGTGGATTTCAACTCCCAGAATTCCTCAACTAACTATGCTATGTTGACTGAGGAATTCTGGGAGCTGAAGTCCACATAACTTAAGGTCGCCAAGGTTGAACACACCTGATCTAGATAAAAATAATAGCCAATATTGTTAATTAAACTTGAAATATGATATCAGTTTCTTAAGCTGGTTTCATTTCCAGTTGACATCAGTATAGAGAACAAGAGTTGAAGGCTACTATGGGGAAATGCCTAGTCTCAACACTTTAAAATCAGTTACTTTCACCCAGGACTAATCTTTTTTTATACTAAAGTACATCTGCATTGGAGGGCATGGTGGCCAAGTAGTTAAGATGATAGACCTCTCAGCTAGAAGGTCGGCAGTCTGAGTTCGAGACCCAGGTACTGTCTAATGGGGTGAGCTCCCGTTATTCTCCTCAGCTCCTAACAATCTAGCAATTCAAAAGCATGTAAAAATGCAAGTAGATAAATAGGTACTCCTAAATTGGTGTGAAGGTAACAGTGTTCTGTGTACCTTGGCATATAGCCATGCCAGCCACATGACCATGGAAGTGTCTTTGGAGAACGCTGCCTCTTCAGGGATGAAATGGAGATGAGCACTGCCCCTAGAATTGGACACAACTGAAAGGGGAATTTTTTTAAAAAATCTACATTACCAATAGTATTTTTTCCACTGAGGTCAGGCTATAGCATGATGAGATCAAAATGATATTACAACAACATTATAAATCAGCTACTGCTTTATGTTATTCCATGAAGGGATTGCAAAGTTCAGCAGTCCCACATAATACAAAAAGAACCAACTCAAGATCTGCAAAGGATGACATCATCTGGGATATATTTATTCATCCCTGCAAAGTTTCTTGCTTTGACCCTAACTCTCACCTAGGACCACAACTATATGATTTCATGAAAGGCCTGTACCACCACCATCTTGAGACATCAACTTTTAGTGCAGAGGAGGAGATTTTGCTGTTTATTGTAATCCTCAGCACTGCTCCAGATGATGTCTTTTTAAAAAATTAAATAGTTCATCTCATGTGGGAAGTAAACTGACTGTCAATGCAAAGTAATAAAAGCCACATTATATTTAGTAGCAGAATTTGCACAATAAAATGTAGATGTTATCTGCACATTTCTTCAAATAATCAAGCCAATCAGCTAAAACTATTTTTTGCAAGCAACATAAAGATACTAAAAAATTCATTTGACATCTAGACATTCATCTATGCCCATCTAGACAGCATAGGTTAGCCATTAGCCTTGCCTCTAGATTTACTGAGGAGGGGCTGTTGATGTCTGTGCTTTGATGAGACCTTGATCTGTACCTAAGGATTTGCTATCCTACTTTTCTTGTTCGTAATGTAAGGAATGTTTAACAACCATAAATTATTTCTGCAATGAAGGCACTGTAAATGGATCATCTTGTAGATCTTTATTTACTTTTCACACTGAAACCCATACAAGCAACCATTTTAAGGTCCATATTTACATATTTGCAGCTCCAAGGAGCATCCCTAAATCAGTATACTGTGACAAACAATTACCCCCACCCTCCTGGATATCAGCAGAGAGTCAAAGAGGTTTTTGGGACTTGCCATAAATTTCCAACAATTCTCAGTTTTGATTCAGGGAAAATGTATAATGGTACAGTATGTAGGAATGACCTTGAGAGGCAAGAGCCACACACAGACTAAACAATTGTTGTGCAAAAGGTATCTCAGCCCATACAGTGGAACCTCTGATTGCGAGCACCTCGGTCCACAAGATTTTCACAAGACGAGCAAAAATTTTTAATAAAATGTATTTTGGTTGACAAGTGGCAACTCGCAAGATGAGCTTGCGTGAGAAATCTCACAACGGAGCCGACGGTTCTTCTCTCGCGCTGCCTAAACGGCATTAATCAAGGGAAAGACATTCAAGAGAAGGAATTCCCGAGACTTCAGACTCTGGATTCTCCCTCCAGGCAGTCCTCTCCCCCTCCTCTCCTCCCTCTCGTCTCCCTCATGCCAGCCGGGACTTTTCTCAAAGCGGGTGTACACATGCACACACACACACACACACAAAAGCAAACCCTTGTCGCCCGACACCATTCAGCCCATCCCCTGCTGCCCATTTCTTCTCCCCTCATAGTATGGAGGCAGATTAAGACAAGAAACATTTCCAAACTGCCCAGGAAAGACCCCTGGAAAAACGTTACTGAGGGAAAAGGGGAAAGGCCATTTTGCCTTGAGCGGCAGCGGTAGCCGTGGATCATCTGAGACAGCAGGGGGTGCCGGACAGCAACCAGCCCAGCAGCAGACGAGGCCAGAACCTGCCTCGAAGCAGATCCATGATTAGAAATAGAACAAACTGGTTAGTTTGTTCTATTTCTGCTTTATATTGTGTGTTAATCGTTGTTACTTGTTTCAGATGTGAAGGACAATCTTTTCTACAAAAAAATTCTGTTGAAAATGTTTTTTTTGGGAATATTTTTGGGGACATGGAACGGATTGTCTGACTTTCCATTGTTTCCTGTGGGAAACCTCGTTTCGGTTTAAGAGCATTTCGGACTAAGAGCGTTCTCCCAGAATGGATCAGTCTCGTAATCAGAGGTTCCACTGTATAAGGAAAAGGGTCCCGGTAAGCATGTCAGACAGGACATTCCCTAGTTTTCTGGAAAGCAGAAATAAAGGAAGGGAAAAATGTTTTCAGTCTTGCATGATTTTATTTATGTAACCTAACAATAAAGATAATATTCATGGTTTATGCTTCTTGTCTGAATTACCTCAAAGTGATGACATAAAGACAGTCCTCCAAAGATAATCTAAAATCAGAACCTTGATAGCTGAAGTTACTTGGCTTTCTCCAAGCTACTTACACACACTAAACTCTGAGGCTGAGGAAGGATTTCTTCAGGGCCAAGCACACTGTCTATCATCAATATGATTATAGGGAAGAGTCACCAAAATTCCACTCATAGAATGCCCCCACCCTTATGAACCTAGAGAAAGAGAAATTGTTCAATATAGTCCTTTCACTGAAAATAATATAAGAAACCACACAAGGATTACATATTTTCCTTGCTGCAACGCTTTCTCTATCCCAGGAAGGACAGAAGAATATGATGACAATTTTCTCCTTTCATATTCAACCAATGTAAAGAGCCAAATTCTGCATGGCTACAGTGAAAATATGGAAACAAACACGATACATTCTCTATCAAAACCCATTTTATTACTTTTATGTTTCCTGTTCTATCCTTTTGCTATTTGTTGATCTTTGGTCAGATTAATAACTTTTGATTTGCTTCTCTACAGATATCTTTTGCACTCCTTCCACATTTCTTGTTTACATTTTCAAGTTAAGCCACTCTGTTTCATGCAAATCACTCACCAAATTATAACTCGTATGTTAAAATCCAGAATCCTGATCAAGTTGTGCAATAAATTCTGCATAAATTCAAATATTCTGAATGTTCAGTTTGTATATTATGGAATATAGCTTTTTAAATGATAAGCAACCAAAGTGGATTGTTTTTATTTTTATTTTGAGTCCTTTTATTGGAATAAAAACTTTTATTTTAGATCTCTGATAATTTCAGCTGTCAGTTAATCTGGCAGTTCAGCAACAGTTCTCCCTCAGAACAAGAAGTGGACAACTTTGCTTTTTCTGTTTTCTAGATTGAAAATCATAATAAGTACAAAACCCCACAAGCCAGTCATTTAGTTGGAGAAGGACAAGAGAAGTTTATATTTATCAATTAAGCAGTAAAGCTGACAAAAGATTAGGAAATTGGCATTTGGGAGAGATCCAGGATTCATTGCCATTTCACAGGAAATGCTATTGTTCCTCTTATTGCAAGAGTAATTCCTACAGATGAATTGCACTAAAACAAAAATTGTAGTCTTCGACACAATGCTTTTTTTACATGGGTGGTCAACCTAAATGAGAGAAGATGACCAAATCACAAAGAGATTGAAAGGTTCTGTACTTCAGGATCTTGTTTACATGATCCATACAGATAAATTTAGCCTTATAAATTATGCTTCCCAGAAAGCTTTGGTTACTCAATCTGCTCTTCCTCATTTTTTATTAAAGGGGGAGGGAAGTATATTTGTGCTGTTATTAACATTTTCAGTGATAAAGCAACTACTCAACTCCTTCACTGAGATGTCATTTGGAGCTATTTCAGATCTAAATCATATGCAAATTAATTTTTTGCATATTGTTATATCAGCCCCTCCCAAATGTGTTCTAAGGGTTGTTGTTCTGCTGACAATAAGATAGGGCCTTTTAGAGATCAGAACATTGCTACTTGCTCTAAGGGTCTGAATAAGAATCTGTGTCTTTGGGATAGTTACAGAGTCACTCGTATTTTCCCACAAGTAGCCAGAATTGCTCCTTGAGCAACTCAAGCAACATAAAGAACTCATTCTATATCTATTTGTATATATTGTAAAAATATGAATGAGTTCTTTATGTTACTTGATATATTTGTATCCCACCTTTAGTAACATAAAGAACTCATTATACACACATAGATATACAGTCATATGAAAAAGAAAGTACATCCTCTTTGAGTTCTATGGTTTTATGTATCAGGTCACAGTAAAAATCATCTGGTCCTTAGCAGTTCTTAAAAATAGCTCAATACAACTTTAGTTGAACAACAACACATGACATAATACCCCATGTCATCACTTATTTTACAAAAAGAAAGCCAAAATGGAGAAGCCATGCATGAAAAACTAAGTATACCTTACGATTCAATAACTTGTAGAACCACCTTTAGCAGCAACAACTTGAAGTAATCATTTTCTGTGTGGCTTTATCAGTCTCTACATCATGATGGTGATGGCATTTAACACTGACCACTTGCAGCATGGAAAGCAAAGCAATTTTTTCCCATAAAACTTTAAATATAATCCATACTCTAATCCTTCCTTTACCCAGATATGTGCTTCTCCTCAAAATGCAGAACCAACATTGATTCTCTTCCAAAAATTTGTTTCCACTGATTAGAGGTACTCAAATTCCTTACATTCAATGCTACAACATTCAAAGCTGTAAGTCATTCATACACAGATTCTTTAAAATTGCAGTGTTTAAAACATACAAGTTCAAAAAATATTTTCAGTTTTAAATTCTAACATTTGTCAAATTAATGCAGACCTTTCAATTTTTTTCAAGTTATTTGGATAATAAACAAAAATATTACTGGTTACTTAGCATATACATAGCACATACACGTAACAGCCAGCTTTCAGAAAAAACAAAAAATTGCTTGTCCACCATAATTTCCTTCCTATAACAAATAAAATATTTTACAGGTAGTTCTCAGCTGATGATTATAACTGGAGCTGGAATTTTGGTTGCTAAGTGGAGTAGTTGTTAAGCATGTGACTGGACCCCATTTTATGACCATTTTTACTGCAGTTGTTTAGCAAATCACAGAGTTGTTAAGCAAATAAGGTTTCCCCCATTGACTTTGCTTGTTGGAATCCAGCTAGGAAGATCACAAATTGCAATCACAGGGACATGTCATTAAGTCACTTTTTTTCAATGCCATTGTAAGTTTGAACCATTGTTAAACAAACAGTGACTGTATCTGATTCTACGATAACCTGCTTAAAGCTCATGACCATATTTCTCCCTTAGTTGTAAATCTCAATAACCTGACAATAAATATTGGAGAGTATCTATTCCTATTTGCGGAGTTTTCTTCATCCAATGAAAGAAAGAATGAGGGGAAATAAGATATTGACATCTTAATTATATTTCAAGTGACGATATACATTTCATTCAATTATCCTGAATAGGAAAACAACCAAGAGTGCTTCCAGATGAAACTGTTATTGAACAGTCATATTACAGTCATATTTCCTAAAGCACAGAATTTTTATAAATGTTCCAGTTGATAACATTGTCTGTTTGTAAATAATTGGAATTCCCCAGCACTTTTTTGTCAATTTTTCTTTCCCAAGAAAACTAATTAAGGAGTGAAAATCATCTCTGTTGATTTTTAGCACTCTTACTTGTCAGTATGGAATTACTCCAAAAATAGGTCTATGGATATTACATTGGAAGGATGAAGAGGATGAGGGTTTGCAGATATGCCTTCCATTTAACATGTAGACCATTGTCTGATTTCAAGTGTGTTTCTGGCATAATTTAAGGATATCATTTGGACTCTCAAAGTCTTAAAGGTGAATCTATCCTTTTTGTTTGTGTATGAGTCACGCCTGGAGGACTCAGGAAGTTGTCTTCTTGAATTAGAGTCATTCCCAGCACTGATTTATCACAACTGCTTGCAATTCATTCTATAATGTGGAAAAGTAATACTTTATGTTCAGCCAAGTATAGCTTAGCTCTATATCTTCAGGGAAATAACAAAGGAGTGCAGAGAATATGTAAAATGCCAGAAAGAAGAACATCTTGTGCTTAAGTTGCTCATCAAAGAAGTTGGAAGGCAGACAAGCAGTCAGGCTAATTAGATTATTAAAAAAATTAAAACAAGCTGCAATCTTTATACTAACTGATCAGCCAATACATATGCATGTGAGCAACACCCAAATCATATCTATAAAAAGAAAAGAAATAAAACCCAATAAGAATATTTATTGAGGGAATACTTCAGTACATGCTTGTAGAAGAGGAACATGTAATAATTAGACAACAGTGTGTGTATGAACCTTACTCATCTTAAAATCATATTAAATATTTTAATCATATTAAAATATTGTAAGGGAGTTTTCTGCTATTGTTAATTGACAATATATGGAAATAATGGAAAATATACTCTGATTCATCATCAAAACCCTTTGATAAGATTTCAGGACGGAACCCAGACAGGTGTTGCCATGGGAATGATCATCTGTTTCCCTATGTTCTGTATTCTGAAGAAGCATCCTCTCCTTGACAAGCTTTCTCAAAAAAGATAATTGGTTTCATTCCACTCTCTCTTCAATCAGAAAGCTGCATTTGATTCCCCCATGAATGTCTGTGTTTGACAGTACTCTTGCATACACCCACACAGATCTTCCTTCCAGTCCATGACAGCCTGCCCTCTTAAGCTGCACATCAGTGATTGTCCACTTCCATCCATTAACAGAAAGTCTGTGCTGAGCAATGGATATCCAAACATGGGTCAGACAAAATTGCCCAGCTTGCTTTCAGTAATATTAGTGTCCTTTCCAATCACAAAATAATTCAGTGCTGTATTTTGAGGAAAAGAATTTTTAAAGCAGTCTGATCAATGGGACATCCCTTAAATTGGTTGGTGCCAACTTCTATATAATTTAACCTCACTGACTGGGAGTTCAAGGAACTGCAGTTCCCACACATCTAGAAGACACTATTTGGGCTTGTGCAACATCAAAAGGTCATCCAATGAGTCAAGCAGGGATTTAAAGGAAGGGTAGAAGAAGGTCTATATAAAAATGAGAAATGCTCCTCATCTGTTTTCATGTCTCCTGATAATAAATAGAAGTAGTGTTTCTATTTCCTGAAGCCCATCATGCTATGAGAGGAACTATAAAATATGAGCAAGTAGATTGCAGTTTATTCACATTCCTCTGATTCAGAGTTACTGACAGCTGACAAAGGTTGAGAAGAACAAAACCACACGTTTCTTTGCATATTGCAGTCCATCATATTCAATGTCACTAAAATACAAAGTTAAATTGCAAAACACAAAATCAATTCTAATTTGATTTTGACCACGTTATCCAACTTCTCATGAAGGTGAAGTTTTCCCCTTTCAGTCATGTCCGATGCGAGAGGGGCGGTGCTCATCTCTGTTTCATAGCCAAAGAGCCAGCATTGTCTGAAGATACTTCGGTGGTCATGTGGCCAGCATGACTATATGCTGAGACACTTGGAACACTGTTATCTTCCCACTAATTTAAGTGCTACCTATTTATCTACTTGAATTTTGCATGCTTTCACACTGCTAGGTTGGCAGGAACTGGGGTGAATAATGGTAGCTCACCCTGTTACATGGCCCCTGGTCTCAAACTCAGACTGCCAATCTTCTGGTTGACAAGCCCTGCATCTTAACCGCTCAGCTACCATGCCCCTTTCCCATGATGGGAAATCACTGAAATATCATTGAGCATAAATTGATTGTTCAGGGTGGAACTCATTCCAAAGTGTATGCCTTCAGTTCATATGCATGTATCCTTTCTTGCCATAACAGAACAAAAAAGCATTTTTCTGAGAAAGCATTCAGGCATGTTGCTTGGAGTACAAAAATTGGTTTGTCTCTTAACTCAAAAGCTCAGAAAGTTTCATCTTACTTTGAAGATACTTTTAGTCAAAAAAGAAATCTTGCATTCAGAACATTTTTGTCAAAAATGGCACAAAGGATTCCTCCGCCAGAATTATACAGCATATTAATGGCATTAACTGGCCATACATTTTCTTACATCTTATGGACCTGAGTGGCTCAAAATGGTTGAACAATTTCTTCTCAAACCAACAGAACATGAGTAGGTTTGTCTGACTTTACAATAAATAGTATTATTCCTCCAGTTGCCTTGGTAACCAAATGAAACGCAATTACCTTGGTTGCAGCTTTCAAAACTGAATCCCAGCTAGAAGAGTAGCTGTGTTGGTCTGGTACTGCAAAAAGAACAAAAGGCTTGCCTTGTGGTAACTTAAAGGCTCACAAAAGGCTTATTGTGCTACAAGCTTTGGTGAGCTGGAGCCCGTAACAGGAGATTCATTTGATAAAATCAGCTTCTGATGTCAAAATGCTTGTGCCCATAATAGATCTATTATTCTATATGGAACCTCATACCAATAAATAAAAATCACATCCTTCTTATCTGTGGAGATATAATTTTAACAACTAAGCCTCGTGTTATAGTGTATACATTGTTACATAATGGGTAATGTAAAATGCAGGCTTCGGGGATAAATGAGGATCACTCTCATAGAAATGTAGTTGCGTTACTACAGTGTTACAACTCATGAAAACTTCTAGAAATTACAGAATAGGAAAAGTAAATTTCTGATTGAATGGATACTACAAAACTATTTTTAAGTCTCAATTCCCACTTTTCTTCGTTTTATGTACTTTTATATCTCAGCCAGGTGTTCTAATTTTTCACCTTGCTAAATGGTATTGTCTTGGTCTCCATGAATAATTTCTTTTTGCCAGGCAGCACAAACAGTTTTTGACATTTTCTTCTTGAGTCTGTGCCTATTCTTAGAAACTTCTTCTGGGCTGAGCTTGGGTATGAGACCCTTTGGATGAAGCACCTTTCACCGATTTGACCTTTGTATCCAAAGCCAATCCATTACCAAGAGTGGGCAGTGTCATCAGATTGAGGATAATCTATAAAAATAAATGCCACCATCAAAAACCTTGCAATATCTTACAATTGTGATTTCCAATGCAAAAGATGCTTCAGTTTTCCATCTTATTTGTGGAATGCCTTAGAATTTACCTGAGTGGTCCTTTGGGCTTGATTTGATTGGAATGATGGTAGAGTTTGCAATATTGGTGTTATTGCTTTTGGTATGCAGCTTTCTATTGAAGCTGCCCTGACTGCCAATACTCAGTTGGAGAAATTCCCTTAAGACATTTCTTTCCTTGGAATGTAACTGAAGCTTAAGATGCCAGGGACAAATAATAATTTGTAGATGGAACTACACCAATTTAAAATTGCATTCTATTCATCAAAGGCTTTCTAGATTGTATTTGAGGGATTATAATCAAATCAGTGCAAACTGCCATCTCTGAAGGGAGAGCCCATTTAGTTCTTCCTTTCAGCAGAACTTTTTCAAGGAAACTGTTGACATTATGGTTGTCTTCTGATAGAGAGATAAAAGAAATCCTTCATGGACTGGATGATCCACTAGTATAGATTCTGTCATAGTTCTCAACTCCAAAGATTAAGGCAAAATGGTATACAGTATATTTATTTTACTTTTTAGATTTTTATTCCACATTCCCTCAAGCTCCAGGCAGTTTACACAGCTTCTCCCCTGCAATTTTACACCCCTAAGAACAAGCTTGAGTTGGGAGACTAGTTGGTCCAGAGTCACTAGTAAGCTTTTATGGATGAATTTAACTTGAACTTGAGTCTCCACAGTCTTGGTGCAACTCCTTAAATCAAACCAGAACATACATAGATAAAAAAAATTGTACCAAAAACTATATACTGTATTTTAAAATGCATGTTTAAAGAGCATAAGTTTGGGAAAGATGCATAATCTATTACATTTCCTTTTTTTAAGAGAATGGACTAAATGAATACGTGCTGCATACAGACTGGATTTAGACTGATCCATTTTCTAGCATGCAAAGTTTCTTAGATATCAATAATATAATTCTAGAAAAATATCCTTGGAAAAGTAAATCCTATAGGATGGCTGCATAGTGTAGGAAGCAGCATTAGGAATTCTAAGTAAATCTGGAATATGGAATGCAATAGCAAAAACTATTTTTGTCACACAGAGAAAAGTGCCGAAATAGGTTAAATGTATCAAATCCCAACTATTTATAAATAGTAAATGTGCTTATAGAAAAGTAGAAGTAAAAGACGTATTTGCCTAGCCAAAAAGTAAAAAAGAGGTGGATGGTGGGTGGGAGTTTTCAAGTGACTGCTTACCTCCTATATCATAATCATAGCAATAGGCTAATGTATAGAATAAAACATTAAGTTTCTTTTTCAAAAATGTACCTTTTTTTCCTGCCAGAAATACAAAAGTTTATGAAAGAAAGATAACATTTGTTGAATTCTACAATGCACATAATGGAAAGGTTTTAGAAAAAAACAACTTAATGTTTTATAAGACTAAATAAGGATGATGGGTGTCCTAGGGAAAATGATCTAATGATTCTGCTGTAGGATGATGTTGTGACATCATGCAAGAGGTTGGTGTGACTGAGGAGGATGCTGAAGACCAAGGAAGATGATAACAGAAGATTCGCTGCGGCAACCCCTAATGGGAGCAGCCAAAATAAGAAGGAGAAGATTGTGCTATAGGACATGGGTTTTGTTGAGGTATTTTGCTATGGCAACAGGAAAGCTGCAAAGAGGAGACCATGATGGCCATGTATTGTGCCTGCCTATATTCAGTGTTTCATCCACCCAGATGCAAGCTTAAGATTCAAAGGCTGGACACATCTAACTTCTAAGTGCTTCTCTGTCTCCTTGTTCCCTCACCTGTCCAGACCTCCTTTCAGGTATTATTAAAACCAGAAAAAAAAAAACCCTAAAATTAGGCAGATGAAGTCAGTGCATATTCAGTGCAACTTTCTGCTGAACAGAGCCTTCATCTTACAATCTGGCAAACTATTCTGAAAACTGCACAACCTGTGAGGAAAAAGCCATATCTAGGCACACAGCATACCTCCACAATGCTCCTTGATGAGATAGTATCACTCAGAGTTGCCTTTCAGTTGTTTATTGGAAGGAGGGATCATTTTTAAGTGGGTTACTCAATATATTCATACTAGGAAGGTATAAAATAACTGAATTGTGGTAGGATTACTTTTCTATATCTATAAGTACCTTACACATTTTATAGAAAAACCAAATGTATTAGAAGGACAACAGGCTTCTTTGGGGTCTTAATTTCCTAATTTAACTTTGTGTATGAGTCTAAAAACAATGTCAGGGTTTTGCGTCAGTATATACCTCCTTGGACATGATATAATTGTATCTGTTTCTTTAATACCTAAGTAATACAATCTGTTCTATAGAAAAAATAAAACACATATATTTATTGTTAAATGGGATTGGCCAAATATTGTTTATTAGGGAAAGCTCTGAAACTGCAGAACAAATCCAGTCGAGAAATTAAAATTGCAAGCAAAGCAGACATCCATCCCCATGACAACAGAAGGAGAACACCCTCTTAAAAACAAAGAATAGATGCTTAAAACGAAAATGGCAGAGTTAGAGGCAGAAAGAGAATTTCCTAAAGGAGAGTTGGAAACAACAGAAAGGACATTTCTTTGGCTGAACAAATTGCAATACTTGCTTATTTTTCATGTAATTTTGCTCTGATTTTCCCAGTAGTAATGGATAGCTGTGAGAGTTGAACCATAGGAAAAATGAGCACCAAAGCATTGATGCCTTGGAATTATGGTGAGTCCTTGGACGGCAAGGAGATCAAACCAGTCAATCCTACAGCAAATCAAACCTGATTGCTCTTTGGAGGGACAGATA
>JANHZU010001798.1:98065-131925 GCA_032468055.1 Acrochordus granulatus
TTGGAAAAGACTGTGATGCTGGGAAGGATTGAAGGGAAGAGGAGAAGGGGATGGCAGAGGATGAGATGGATAGATAGTCAGTGTGATGGCCGTGGGCTTGGGAAGACTCCAGGAGGCAGTGCAGGACAGGGCAGCCTGGAGTACCGCAGTCTATAGGGTCACGAAGAGTTGGACACAACTGCGTGACTGAACAACAACAAATAAATAAAAGAATGTGGAGAAGAAGGGGGGAATCCTGACAAGAGCACCACAATTTCCCAGTACATTCCAGAGAGAAGCTCAAAATAATCATTTAGATTTCACTTTTTTGGGCTTGGACCTGATGGAAAAATTAATTATAAGCTTAAGAACTTGAAGAATTTGAAATAAACAGCAAGAAGCTAAGATTATAATCTTAGAAATGGATTAAGAGTCCAGATAAATCTGGGATATTGTCTTTACAATAAGAATTTTATATCTGATTGAATTAAAGATGAAGATTTTGGGTCCTTGGTGTTCTCCAAGCTTAGTTGTTTTCTTTCAGATATTTCATTACCAATCTAGATAACATCATCGGTGCATTGGTGATATTACCTAATTTGGTTACCTAATTTCCAAAACATCTTCCAGTTAGGTTGGAAAGAACTAAAATAGAAATTCACACTTTTGCAAGCAAACCTGGTCAAAAAACTCTTTAAGAACATCACAGCTAATATTTTTATGTCCATATTGGAACAGCCTGACGAATCCTGCTAAAACAAATCAACAGGGCAAAAAGAAAGAACAGCATCTGATGCCCTTCTTGTCTGCATGTTTTGCTCTCAGCTCCTGATTTGAGGACATGGTCAACTAGCAGAATGTTTTGGGTCCCCTCAGATGTTACCAGATGCTCAGCAGTCACTGCATCTCTGGGCCTTTAGGATGCATCTTTTAAATACATAAAGCAGAATGCTATAACCAGTGAGTTACTAAAGCTTCCTTGAATAGGACCATTTTGAGAATCCCAAAGAAAGGTCATCAGAAGATGAGGCATTGTCATCATTTGCTCTTTCAATCAGAAGGTGATAGGGGAGAGGCAGTGAGATACTTTCCTGACAAGGGAGGCGAGAGCCTCGCTTTCCACTTCTCTTAAAATAGCACAATTGAACTATCTGCATTACAATTTGCTGCCAGCTGTAATTGGAGATTATGCATGCATATCAACTCTCCTTTCAGAACATTACATTTTGCATTATTTATCCAGGGATGCAAATTCTTCCCTGCTTCTTCCTGCTTGCCTATAGCTGGTTTTGAAAATCTGATACTAAAATTCATGTTATAGTTTGATTTTTAAAAGAAGGGGCAGTAAGTTGCTCTACTACTAGTATCAAAGCCTTTTGGCAAATGTCCCTAGCACATCACTTATTAGAAAGGGATTTTCATTACTTTGGGATATTTTAATGAAATTGATTGTTTAACTGTAGATAATCCTCTTTGTTATACAATTTGCCACTGGTTAATCTTGTCTGACTACAGAGATCAAGGAGGGTGATCCTGAGTGAGAAGTTGTAGGAAAAATCATAGTGAGGTTAATACAAGGTTTGAATATAAACTTTAGATCATCCTGAAAAAATCTATTCAGAATCCAAGGACATAGATGAACACAAGTTTTGACTAAAAATCAGTTTTAAACAGGTAAGTATATATAATACATACATATACCCACATTTATTCACTTATATCTATATTTTTGACAAACACTAAAGAATCAGCTTGGTTGTTTTTCTGTAGTTGGTTATGCAATTCTATTATCAACTGATTTCACACAGTACTAATTCAGTCTTCAAAGTAGATGCTGGACATCTTTGGAGCAGATGAAGAGCTTCTTAGCTTCTCAGGCTTCTCTCTCTATACAAGATTTGTATTTGTGCTGGTTCTTGGTGAAAGTGGTCGAAGAACTTGATCAGGAGCTAGTGCTTGTTGCGATAAAAATTAATGCCAGCTTGTTGAAAGGAGCTGCATAAGGAGGAAATTAGGCAATGGATTTGAGCAGAAAGAGTGTATGTTATGGTAGTTTTGAAGGCCATGTTCTTTAATATGTTCACTGGAGCTGGTTGAGAATGCAACTCTCAGCACTGTTTTCTGCTATATATATTAACATTGCTACAAAGCTGTCTACAACGCCCCAATTAAGAGGCCCCGATGGGAGATTTTCCTCATAAGATATGCACTTGAGATTTTATCACAACATGACAACCATTCAAGGTTTTTACGAAGAAAGACAGGAAATCCACACAGACACTTTAGTTATCTTGCTGCTAAGTGGAGGAACAATATGCTCCCCCCATGAGCATTTCTCAGAAATTCTCTCTCCCTTTGAAATTCTTGTTCGTCAGTTGAGAAGAGAACCTGTAAGAAAAAAGGGCAAAGAGATAATCTGTCACCACGAGCAAACACATTTTCATATTTGCATAAATCTTGGGTACTTCTCAATATTATACTGAAGTGCTGCCAGATAGGATGTTGGTGGCGGGAAATGGCTTGCTACAGAACTCCAAAATGAAGAGAATGGTGTCAAGGCCTTTTCCTCCACATTTAATTCCTGATGACTGAGCAGCTGTCCAAGAGCACAGTTGATGGCCAGGAGAAGTATAAAGATATTTGAATATACTGATGCCTGATACTAATATTTAATCATTCAGTGAACTTGCCCTGGTGACCATAGCAACAGTGTGCCACCTAGCTTTCACGATGGGTCAACTTAGGTTAGGTAGAGAATGAGATAGAAACATGTATCAGCCACGACATTTTATGACCAGCATACTAGAAAAATGATATTCTGTGTAACAAGAGTATCTTACCATGGCAGCACATCTCTTATTACTGTCTATCCATTATTATCCATTATCTGGTCATGAAATATTGGAAACATGGAATTTGTATGATGAGTTAAGCCTGAATAATTATTTATCCTATTTGGAAAACTTTGGTTCTATATTGATTTCTTAGCTTTGAATAAATGCAGACTTTTTTGAAGTAGAACAATGATGAGGATGAGGATGATGATACTGTTCAACTGTGTGGATTTTGAAATGATGATATTCTGACCCATAAGTATAAAATATCATGTCTTTCCTGAGAAATCAATCACACAGTCAACCATAACCCTTTGGTTAAATACTATTCCTCAGAAGTGTCACTGCTGAAAAAGGTAAACCTATCACACATCTGTACTTTTTTAATATTTCCACAAATGTTATAACAGCCTTCTTAAAGTTTATTACATTGCTTCCTGACTAGCTTTCCAATGTATTATTGTGAGTTTTAGTCAATTCTCTTTAAAAAGCACTCAATTTATTCCATTTTCATGTAAAAAACAACATTGTGTGCTACATAAGGTGAGACAGGGATTTATTCCAGTGTTATCTGATAGAGCTGTTGGACTCAGAGAAAAAGGTGTTTTGCAGTTCAGGAAGGTAGCCACACAGTTCTGGGAAGCTGCATTTTAAGGAGTTGCAGACAAATGTTTTGGGTTCACTCCTGTGTGCTCTGAAGTACCTTTTTATTTCCATATCTGAAGCACTGGGCAGTGTCAATGAGGATATGAACAAGGACTGCTTCTCAAAGTTTTACACATAAGTCTTGGATGTCATAAAAAATAAAAGTGATCCAGTGTAAAATGCTTCATTGTAAACTGCTTCATTGCTCCCACTTGGCACCTCTTGCCTGGGAGACTTGTGGCTCATTTCATATTAAGTGGGAACCTAGAATAGCTCATTCCACTCTAAAAAATTAATATTAAATGGGAACCTAGAATAGCTCATTCCACTCTAAAAAATTAAAGTCATAAACCATATTTTATTTCTTGGCTTGTGGTCCTGTTGTGTTACGAAACTAAACAATTCATAAATGGAAAGATTCTGAGTCTCGCTTAAGCATACAGTAGTTCCATTAATCATATGCCCTCTAACGTCTTTGTACAATCTCTGACCTTTATTTTTTTGTACTGTATTTCAGTTGAATTGACGATCCTTAACTCAGAATATTTGTGTTTTACATTTTAAGGTATCTGTCTCTGGATCATTATTTCCCATTTCAGAGACTACAACTTGGTAGGCACGCCTAAGGCACCATTGTAATGCATATGAATAAACCTATGTTTCTCTTTTTACATTCATATGGAAGTGGAATTCTCACACAAATGATAGTAGCATTGAAGTGCAATAGAAGTAATACTTTCTTACTATTGATTACATTGAAACTGACAGATATAAAACAATCAATATTACTTTGATTGTTTGGTGTCCTTGACAGAACATTATCACCTTCAGGAAGCTTAACAGTGCAATAACCTGAATAGATAGATTCTGAATAGAGTAATGGTAGTGGACCATTTGGGTGGAGAACTACTCATGTTCTGATCCCAAAACATTAAAGTCTTTGCCTACTTCTGAGATCAGAAAAATAGAATCAGCAAAAACAATGAGCATATAATTGGAGAATTTTTGTAATAAATATCTATTCATGAACTTTACACAATTATTTAAATATCCATCTGACATTAGTAAGATTCAAGCCTTGTGTAGTAATAAGTTATGCATTCCTGATTTTTTGCTTATAAAACCTTGTGACTTTGGTTTTAATTGATTTTCACTGGAAGAAGGGCTTGGCAGAATAAGGGCTTCATTTCAGCAGTAGATCATATATATGAAACAGCAAAATGAACCAATAGCAGGGATTTTAAGCATGAGAAGTACTACTTTCTTGATGTCGTTTACAACATTTAATATTTAATCTAAAATATACCAACGACCCTGTCCCAAAAAAGAAAAAATATATGAAAACATCCAGTTTGAAATACCAGGATGTTTTTGCTGCTCTGTTATAGCACAAGGGCAGTTCATCTTGACATTCACTAAAGTATCTTCCATTTTCACTTGCTGTTTCCTCAGCTGTTCTGTAAATTAAAAAAAAAAACATTTTGCAAAGCATTCACCACCCTGTTCCAAACCAATCTTGCTCGTGTACAGATCCTCCCTCTGTCTTGAAGTCCTTGATCATGATATCTGATAGCACTCTTCACTTGTTTTTCATACCTATACAAACCCAAAACAAGATCCACTTTCCTCTTTGAGGCAAAATGTAAGCATGTTTATTTTACAAAAAGAGGCATTGCAAATCAAATTTCGTATAAGAGAATGACAAGAAGATTTTTCTGAACCACACGTGAGCCTTCTCTTTGCTCATAAATTAACTAGGCCAGGACGTGGTTACTTTACCAAGCAAGTGCCAAGAATCTGCACTGAGGTGTTTGTGCCAGCCTTATTTACTTTAATGACTCACAAATGGATCTCTGTATGCTTAGTGATCTTTTTATCCTTCCCAAAGAGACTTTATTCTCTAACTATTTTCTTCTATTTTTTCTTTCTACAGTACATCGCATTTGCCTCCCTCTTCTTCATTCTGGTTTCCATCACTACCTTTTGCCTCGAGACCCATGAGAGATTTAATCCTATCGTTAACAAGACAGAGAAGGAAATTGTTGGGAATGACACTCAAGTGCGGGTCTATCAGGAGACTGAGACGGAGGCTTTCCTGACCTACATTGAAGGGGTCTGCGTGATTTGGTTTACTTTTGAGTTTCTGATGAGGGTCGTTTTCTGCCCCAACAAGATGGAATTTATCAAAAATACCTTGAATATCATTGACTTTGTGGCCATTCTCCCTTTTTACCTGGAGGTTGGACTCAGTGGCCTGTCTTCCAAAGCTGCTAAGGACGTTTTGGGCTTCTTGCGGGTGGTCCGGTTTGTGCGAATTCTGCGAATTTTCAAGCTGACCCGCCATTTCGTAGGACTGCGGGTTTTGGGTCATACTCTTCGTGCCAGCACAAATGAATTCTTGCTGCTCATTATTTTCTTGGCACTGGGCGTCTTAATCTTTGCCACGATGATCTACTACGCTGAGAGAATAGGTGCTAAACCCAATGACCCTAGTGCCAGCGAACACACACATTTTAAAAATATCCCCATTGGCTTCTGGTGGGCTGTTGTCACCATGACTACCCTGGGCTACGGAGACATGTATCCTCAGACTTGGTCAGGCATGCTGGTGGGGGCCCTCTGTGCTCTCGCAGTTGTGCTGACCATTGCCATGCCTGTACCCGTCATTGTGAACAATTTTGGAATGTATTACTCCTTAGCTATGGCTAAGCAGAAGCTACCAAAGAAAAAAAAGAAGCATATCCCGCGACCGCCCCAGCTGGGATCCCCCAATTATTGTAAATCTGTCATAAACTCTCCACACCACAGTACTCAGAGCGACACATGCCCACTCGCCCAAGAAGAAATGTTAGAAATTAACAGAGCAGGTAGGAAACCTCTTAGAGGAATGTCCATCTGACTTTTAATCTCCATCCTTTCTAGAGCTTGAAAGATTCAGTCAGACTGCGTTCTTACCCAATGGATAGCACGTTATCCCATTACTGTCCCACAACCACAAATGGAATCACGTGTGGGACGTACAGGTTGCAGGGACAAATGACAAGCAGGAGAAGCTGATAAACAAAACTTAGCAGTGCACAGGTCTGTTAGGAGCCCTCACATCAATCCTGTTCAGCAGGATATTTAAAGGATCTGAAGGAATAACTAGATTGAGTGGAGGAATATTTTTAGAATTCTACAACTTTCATTGACAGACGATGTTTTTATCTCAAGATGGTTCTCAAAGTTTGTCTGCTGCCTAGCATACTAGCAGCCAAGGGCACAGCTTTTGCCCTGGAAAGAAAACACAAATACACAGTACATTTTCCCCTAGTTACTTTCCCTTTGTAATTTGCTATTTCTAAAGTTGCAGAAAATGATGGATTTGGTGGGTCAGAGAAATACAGCAAACAATAGCTTATATCTACATGCAGATCCATAAGGAAAACACTTTTCTCTCCAAGTGGCTATTTACTCATTAGAATGACAGCTTAGATTTCTTAAAGGCATGGGATGAGGGTCAGAAAGGAACAAAGCTAAATGTAAGGATTTTGTTCTGTGGCAGGCAATTCAACTAATTTGATTACAGTAGAATTACATAGAAAGCTTAGCACTCAGAATTCAAAACACAAGGCACAGCAATGCTTTCTCATGAAAACTTAAGTCTACAGTCAACAGCTTCTTCAACCATCTTCTATTAAAAGGCTGAAAAAGGGGAGCATGATGGCCATTGGGGGCAGATTTCTTGTGAAGAGCCTTGAGCGATAATCTCACAGGGTATCTTTTTTTAAATAATAATAATAAGAGATAAATGAAAGCAATAAGAAAATACTCCCACTCAGACAAAAATATTTTTCACATTGGTTCAACATAGAGGTTGGGGAATAAAAATACTAGTCATCATGGAATATGTTATAATATCCCATGGCTAGTGGTCAGTTATGGGACTATCTCAGTTTTATGAGATTCCTCAAAGAGCACACAAACATACAGGGCTTTGATCTGATTAGTTCAACCCCATAATCTACCTCTACCCATGGAATATCATTGACTTATTCTGTGGGAAAAATGTAATTTTAAGAAAAATAGACATAAATTATTTTGGCTGGTAAAATCAATGTACGTTGCAAGCCATGTGCAATATTCAGCCTAAGTGTTGGGGAGGGGAACACTTCTGATTGGTATACACTGAGAACAAATCATTTATACAGCAGTTCATGCTAAACTTTACTGATTAAGAAATCTGTTTAAAGGATGAGCTTATGATGGTCTTGCAGTACCATTTATTTATTTACTTTTGTGGAAAATCTAATTTATTGCTCCATGTGGTGAGGACTCCTCTCTTTTCATCTCATAGCCATGCATGTGGATGCTATTGAAAGAACACAAAAGAAGTATAACTTTCCTTTGTGTGTGTGGCTTCACCAGTGCCAAATGCTAATTTCTAGGAGATGACAAAGTGATAGTAAAACTTCAGTTATTTATTTGTGGACTTGAAAATCCATCCAGATGGGTAAAAATTTTCATTTCTGCCTCTTTTCTTCCCTGTGGATTTTTTTTAATCTTTTAATTTAATTTGAAGACTTTCATTGCTCTAGGCTGGCCACAATCCATGCAAATGACTGCCTATTTACTATTTTACCCTTTGCACATACCTACACATTCTTCTCAGGTTGCAAATGCTTATCACAAAGTCATCACCAAGAATAATGCAACTTCTTCATGAGTAAAGAAGTATCTGTATGATTCTATATCACAGGGACAGTAACCTAATGCTTACGAAGTAGTATGCTGCACACTTCCAATTGTTGAACAATGTCCCTGCATATTGGGTGCCTGTAGTCCAAAAGATCATTCGGTTTTCATGATGACTCTAAAATCTTATGTGACCCATATATGTAAAAAGTTTCTGTGGCCACCTGTTATCATTGGTCTATTTCTTCTCACATGTGGAATTATGTGCAGTATGAAGTGAACTGGACTGTATATAAGCCAAGCAGCTATCTGGTTATGATTGGGCTAGCACTTCTATGCAGCCCAGTTCACATTAAGGTATCAACAAATGGTTCTATACATGAAAAGAGTTATGTGCAGAAAATAACTGGCCAGCTTGCATGCATGAGCCTTAAAGCCAACAGTTTGTTTCTGCTTTCCATCAGCTCCAAGAGCCCATTTGTAATTTGTTTAATAGAGTTGGATTACAGTACCTGGTCATTTATTCAGTACAACTTAAGCAAATGTTTATTTCTTATTTGGCAGGGAGGGCATTAATGAATTAAGAACTGTTCTATCATATTCAGAATCAAGAGATATGGAGATTCCAAGGTGATTAAAATATATCCTATTTCCTGTGTATGAGTGCCATCATCAGTTAAGCTTCTAAGTATTTTAAGTAATTTAAGTATCACAAGTCTGGAAGTGAAAAGAAACCAAACTGAATCAGCAACACACCATAATCAGTGGCTATGAAATAGATAGCATCTGAGAAAAATCATAGATGAGAAGGATCATAGATGCCCACTTTATTCTAGTTACTTAAGTTACTCTCATCTTTGTATCTGAAGAAATATGCTTTCTTTATAATTTCGTCATAATTCTTACCATATACTGATCAGTTATTACTCTGCTGCAAAGAATATAAGGAACCAAGCTGCTTCAGAGGCAGATTTCATAAATGTTCTCTGTACCTTGCAATAAGACTTGGATCAGCTTTAGTCAGTTTCTGGTGCAATAAGCCATTTTGAAAATTAATTACTCTACTCTTCATGTATTAAGATACCCCAAATTTCATTTAAATCTCTCTGTCTCATGGCTGCTGCTAGTAGTAGCACGAATAACACCAATAAATTTCAGTGCAAAATTATTTCTACATGTTTGCACTGGTATCAGTTTTCTCCAGCTTTTACAGTCAATGATTATTTTTTCTTCTAAAATGTTTTGGAGTGATTAAAAAGCTACTGAAAAGAGTAAAATGGGTGCATTTGTGCATCTGATATCTAGCTGTCATCAGCCTGGGAGAAATATTTGATGTAGCTCTGTGCTTGGTGCAACTTTCCAGTGTTTAGAAGTAGGGAATATGTTCTAGGCTATCAGATGAGCTGGAACAAATGCTATGCTTAAGCTCAGGCCAACTCTAAAAATGTGTTAAAGGTATAATAGAGGATAATATGTATTTGTTGACTGCTAAGTTGATATGAGCCTAAGCACCACATAGCATCATTTAGGATGGTCTAGCTGTCTCTGTTCTGAGGATTCATTAGAATCTGCATAACCAGCTTCACTACAGGATTGCACTACCTACCTCATAATAGATAGTTTACTTTAATAGAACTGTTTTGCCTTATTGAAGGAAAAAGAAATTCCTGATCTTAGTTGCACAGAAGCAAAATCACTAAAGCCAACGAGGTACATGTATATTTAAATGCAGTAAAAGTCAGGTGAGATGTTGTGTTTGGTGAGCATATTTGCAGTTTTCAGAGAGCACTTTCAGTTTTTTTTCAGTTTTGATGAGAGCACTTTCACAGAATGGCTGCCATAAAAGGACTTGTCTACTCACACTCATTGATATGTTCAGTCACAAAATACCAATGTATCCAACAGCAGGCTTGTGATGGCGCTCCCTGCTATCCCCTCTAACCATTTGTTCTCCACCCAATCTCCAAAATGCAATCTGTAATCTCATATTATTCTGCCTTTTTCTGGGAAGTTCTGCAGCCATCCACCATTTTTATTTTTTAAGAATGCCTGTGGGATGAACCCATAGACAATGTTGCAAATCTATGTACCATGAACAGATGGCTCTTTGCTTTGCAACAAGGAGTCTTCCTGCTATTTTAATTTCACAAAAAAAAAAACTGGTGGAGCATGGAGTGTGGTGGCGATGTCCACAGCTATAGTGATGCTCCCATTACCTAATCCAAATGGAACTTTACATTTGGGGCATAGCATCACATAGGAGTAATGTATGCTCATCACATAGGATTAATGTATGCTCTTCACATGCAGAAGGTCTCAGATTCCATCTCCAATATATCCAGGGTGAGCTTAGAGGTTCTTCTGGAACAATGTGAAATTCTTTCCATTTAATAAAAACAATATGTACCAAGCAGGACTAATGGTTATGCTCAGCATAGGTAGACTGTTTTCCAGTGAGAACAATCCTAAACTTTATCCTTCATTAAATGGTAATTCTACCCCAGCTCATCCCGCACCCACACAGGCATCTGACTTAAGGAAAAAAATGAAGCCATTCCATATAACAGGCTTAAATAACAGATACCACAAATACATATTTGTTTTAATTTGGGGCAATTTATTTTTATGTTCTTTGGATTGAAGCCCTAACCTTTCTTGATATCTTTATCAGGGCCACTATTTCAGATCCCTAAGACAGAAAAATCACCAGACATTTCATGTCAACAGGTCCTTTGTTTACAAAAAAGAACAAAAACCAAAAAACCCCACAATACTGTATATTTCAAACATTTAACACTGTTTGCTGCAATGATCAAAGCATAAGAATGATTCATCTCCTCATAGACCAGAGAAAAGGATATAAACAAAGTGAGAAAACATATTACGTTTCCATGGGTATGCCATGAAAATGGAGTTTACGTGGCAACCTTGAGCCTGTAATCTTGGGAAACATTTTTCAAAGGTCTTGCTAACATTACATTGAACATTTCTCTGCTGAGACTGATGAGGCTGGAGAAACTCACTGTGTGATTGTATGATAGCATTTATTAAGGAGTCTAAAGCATGATGAGGTTAAGGAAGAGAACATGAGTGAGGGATGCATCTTTGTTTTATGGAGTTTATAATAATAATTCACATCTTAAAGGATCATCTGGGATGGAGCCATTCTGTATTGAAACAGCAAAGCATAAACAGTGATATGTTGCTATTTTGGATTCTTCTGAAACAGGGAAAATTGAGATTTTTCCAGATTTCCATTCAAAATCACTTTGGCTCTCTGCTTTTGTTGAAGACAGAGAACACAAGTGGAAATTGAGCAGAACTTGAGGACTTGTTTATTATTTCCCCAAATTCGCATGGAACTTGAATTATTATTAGAATATTTCAGCCCACTTTGACTTTCCAGTGCTTAGAAGCATTATTGTCTCCTTAAAATCAACCATAATGGTCTAAAATTCTAAATTTCTTTATTAAACCATATGAGTTCAAATAGTATGCATTGTGTTTTCTCCAATATTATCCATACTAAGAGATCAAGTTAAAAGGTAGGGATTGAACTAAGTCACCCCCTCAGTAGCTGAGGTAGACCAGATCCTGACTTTTCCTGGTTCTAGATTTTCACATTCACCATGATACTATCCTGGCTGTCTCGAACCTATTCCATTTCTATACTTAAAAGAAATAATTCAATGATGATGCTGTTTATGATCATCCCAATATGAAATTTTAGCTTTAGCAATACAATATAATCTCTATCTAGAAATGTCTAAACGTCCTAATCCTGTGTGGTTAATAAATAGAAGCAACTGTGTTACAGTTCCTTAAATACCAAGATTGGACAAACATTCGCTCTCTGTTGCAATGAAAGCCTAGCATCTATGTTATGTATTTGACTTTGGAAATTTGTGAATGTGAATGTCAGTCACCTGAGTGAAACTGGGTAGGAGGAAAATGAGCAGCTCTCTATCTTGTGGCATTATTCAAATCTATTTGCTTCACTGAAAATGATGCAATCACAGGTCATGTTGACAGCCATCTGACCTTCATTGGTCACTTTTGGCACCAATGCTGATCAACATCAATGCAGCTGTGCTAAAAAAAATTGAAGACAATGATTTGATCTGAATTCAAAATTATGTCTTAAAATCAGAACTTGTACTAAAAAGGGAAGCTAAAGCTCCAATGATTTGAATCCTGGAGCTAAAGTTTATACTAGGCCACTAGCAGACAACAAATGATTGTTAGTTTGCACAACTAGAAAAGGGAACAAATGATCATTTCATAGGGCTCTTTTCAGTGTACTTTTTCTTACTCTCTTATACACAATGTAAACTTCTGCATCTGCTATTTTCATTAACTAACCATTCTTGTGTTCATGGTCGTTCATATTCATTCTCAATTCATGAATGGCATAAATTCCATGATCATCATGTTGCAGTGTTTATTATCTAAAAATTAACCTAAACTCAGGGATCTTAAAGGGTAACAGGGAGAGATAGTATCCACATTAAATCTCCCTCTCCTAGCTGTATCATGAATGTAATACAATATTCCTCAATGTCTGACCTGTGCATAACACATCCTAATAGAACATTGCTATGGTTTTAGTATGATTTCATAGATAGGGCCACTATCTATGATAGGCTGTTAAGTACTGCAAGACCACTTCAAGTTCCGAGGTACATTTTTGGAAGTGCTGCTGGGAACAAACTTTTTTTTCAGGATGGCCCAACTGAAACTTTCCAGAGTGATCTGTTAAAGAAAAACTGCCTGACCTTTACATGCTTATTTTAACCCCTTCATCTGTCAAGTAAACCACTGTGCTACCTCAGTCATTCTTAGAGGTATGAGATACTGTGCCTCTAAAAATGGAGGTATTGTCTAAGAGGGAGATCACAGTGTCGGCCAGTAAGGTTTGAGAGAGGTTATTCAAGAAGAACCTTTACTGGGACCTACACTTCCTGGAGGGATCCAATTCAACACACTGGTGAGTAACTACTCACAGGTAGGTTGGGTATAAGGGCCTCTGGGTTTAGTGTGCTGAGCTAAATTTTACCAGCATAAGCTCTATTGCTATGAAGATGACAGGGAAGATCACACACAAAGATACACTCATGAGACAGTTATACGTTTTATTAAAAGCAATATTACTGGTTCAAAAAACTAAAACTATAAAGCTTTGAGATAGTTAAAAAAATCAGCTTCTGTATAGAAACAACTGAAGTCTTTACATGTTCTTCATGTTTCTCTTTTTCTCTCTTTCTCACTATTTGGTTTATTTATTTGTTTGTTTGTTTGTTTACTCCTATATGTTGCTTCCAACTTATGTATGTTACAGACTGTCACATTTTATATTCTGAAGTTTTTCTTCAATTGTCATCAACCTGAGTTCCATACGGGGCAACAGAAGGACATTAGAATACAGTTCTTTAAATCCAAAACAACAAGGGATATCACAGGCTGTAGGTAAACTCCACTGAGATTGTGACACACACACAAATCCTGATGAAAAAGGTATACATACCAAAGGAAAAGTAAGTACTTGATGTGACATGGCACTAATCGGCTATGTTGCTCTCTTTGGTACTATCTGCATGGAAAACAAGTTAAGCTGCATAGCTCTCCAGCAGAATAATTCAAAAATGTATCCGCTGTAAGAGGATTCCAGTATTGTTTTCAAAATCACTTGTCATAGCTCAAAGCTGTATATGCATCTATCATCTTTCTAAGCTGTCATTTTCTCATTTCATCATTACTTGTCTGGGTTTTCTTGTCTCTTCTATCATTCTTCTCAGTTATAATTAATGTCAAATGTGCTCCCTTCCCCTTGACAACCAGAGTGAGCCCATGGCTTTCAGTGGAACATGCTCCTCATACTTAGCCCTGGAATGAGTCATCTGCTTTCACAGCAACAATGGAGCAGAGGTGCTCCTTCCTTTTGGGACCCACTAGAGCTCTGGCACACCTACATATCCAGCGTTTCTTTCTGAGCACAGTCTCCGCACGAGGCAGATGGATATTTGGCTGAACTAGAGCCTGACTGAAAATGTCCTTTTATTTTCAATGAAGCAAATTTTGATAGGTGGTTTTGTGTTGAGTTCTCAACCAAAGAGAAATACATGACTATAATTTATAATGAGGTATCATTTTGAATGCACATAGAAGGGGGAAAACACTAAGGTTGGATCCTAATTTGTCATACTTGAGCCTAACTTAAACCACAGTGATTAAAGAATGAGTAACTGGAACCAACTCCATTATAAATTCACATATAAATGTCGGATTGGGTGGGAAAAACAAGCAATTAAGAAGGGTATTACCATTCCATCTTGAGAGCACAAGAATTCTAAACATAACAGTGTAAGTGCAGTCTCATAAAAGTAAGTTAAATATATGATTGAATTAACATTTTACAAAATCTAATGAAACCAATATAATTGAAAAAATATTTTCACTTTGGAACTAATAGCTAAATAACTTGTTCTCAGTTAGCACATAAACAAAAGTTTTTTTTTTTATGAAGGAAAATCCTACTTTTGACTTAGTTTAAAGATTTTTCATTTTTTAAAAATACCATCTTTCAATTTGGTTCCATTGAGTCAGGCCGGGTTTCTGGCAACTATATGGATAAATGCCCATCATTCCAACCTGTACCACACAAGAATCTGTATTTCTTCCAAGGGCATTCCAACACAGCTCCTAGATCCTATTGATCCACCTGATCCATTGTTTTCTTCCACTTCCCTCAGTTTTGCAAGTACAGTTGTTTTTCCTACTTCAATGCCTACACCTATCTCAAAGTATGTGACTTTCCACTTCTCGGCCACCACTTCAAGTGTGTAGTCAAGACTTTATTTAATCCAAGACTGATGGTTGTTTCTTGAAGTCCATGGTACTTAACAAGTGTTTCTAAATCCATTACTTAAAGGCATTTATGTTCTTCCTTTTGATCTTTCTCAACATCCAGCTTTCACAGTTGCATATTACTCCTAGAAAAGGCATTACTTTAATTATTCAGATCTTTGTTGTCACAGAAGTACCCTTGTATTTTATGCTCTTGTCTAAGATTGGATTGCCATTGCTTTCTTCCCTTGAACCAAACTCTGCTGCTATCCATCTTGATTTCTGAGTCCAAGAAAACAAATCGATTCACTCCCTCACATCAGCTATGAGTTGCATATTACTTTGTAACTTTAATATTTTTTTCACTTTCCATGTTTACTTATTTAATGAGCTCATTTCAGTCTTTTTGCTTCAGCTAATGAAGTACCCTTGTCTGGATATTTCAGACTTAGTTTTTCTAGCGTTTATTGTATTCTAGCTCACATCTCTTCCAGTCCTGTCACGTTTTATAACAGATTTGCTGAACAAGTTAAATGGATATGGGGACAAAATGCATCCTTGACTCACTCCCTTCTCTATTCTGAATTACTATATCTCTCCCTAATCATTTCTCAGAGTAGGTAATTTAGTAATTTGTGCATCTCCTTCCACTATGCATTCTGGGGCACACAGTCTTCTTTCATATTTATGGCCATGAGTATTAGCTATTTAAATGCTGATTCCCTTGTAGCTTTAAATAGATCATTGGGCATTTTGTCTGCACTGGATGCTTTGCTGTATGGCAGCCGTTTTAATGACTCTTTACATTGTAAGGAAGCCAGTTCCTGAATTTATTGTCTCTGAAAATGTTTCTGTTATTCTATAATCCTATTGGTAAATAATGAGGGTAGATATATTTTTCTTTAACTTAATTTGCATATATTGGACATCTTCCATGATTAATCTAGTTCTCCTTCAGTAGTAAATTTTCTCCGATTGCTGTTCTCAAATAACATAACATGCTTGTGTTATTTATCTATTTGCTGACCTTGACTGAGTTACCTTTTTCCCCCTATTTTGCCTAGCTTTAGAAGATTATAACCATATATCCTTCTTATTGCTGAAGGCTTTCATCTTCTGTCTTCTTTGAATATAATGATAACTTGGATATTTTTTCATCTTTCAAATTTTAGATGTTTTTCCTGCTTATGTCTCTTATTCCTATCTACTGGTCCTTATATTCTCTTTTGTGTAAGCTAAGCATACTACACCTGTTCTTAGTATTGATCTGATATTGTGATTGTATATTTTCCAAGCTATAATTTATTGGTGCACTATCATTAATTTCCTAAGCATAAATGTGTACTCAACGTCAATTCATGATCTGTTCCACAATTTGGAAGCATCCTGGATGACAAGATTGAACTTCTCCTTCCTTTTCCATATTTGGTTTCCTAGTTAGTTCATTTGAGTCTGATGTTGCCCAAGAGAAGAATCTGTGGTTCTGTTAGATGGAGTAGACATGAGCAATCAACACAGTATTTTCTTCAGAAATCTGTTAATTTTTCTGTATTTTCTGTATTATTACTTTTCCTCAATCCAAATCTTCAGGTAATTCCAGGTTTATCCATTTTTCTAATTGTTGCATTCTAATCAATCATGTGTAGTACCATATCATTTCTAAAAGTTGTAATTAGCTTTTAATACAAATTTCAGTAGAAATTGTCAGTGCTTTCCATGACTGTAGTGGTGACATACATTTATATAACACCGATATTCATTAATTCTAGCAGATAATATCCAACATATATAACCAAGCACATCCTTAGTGAAGTCATAGTTGACAAACATTAGCACTTAATTTCTTCACATATGATCTTATGCCTGGAATATATATCATATCATCATCTGATTTAAAGTAACTAATCTGGTCCACTTAAGTATACTTGTGCCTAAGACATCCAACTTAGTATACTTCATTTCTACTTTGACTGTTACAACTTCCTCATTGTACAAGCTTTTCATTGCGTTTTCCAAACTGTATATATCCTTGAAAGATGAGGAGCTCCTCTTTTAATACCATCATCATGGGTGACCAGACTTCCATACAGCTTTGGTCTACTCATGTAATCACCTCTGGTTCCTTTCCAGTAATTATAGGGACTCTCTTCTGACATGAGATTTTCATCATCTAGCACAAATTTGGTTCAGTTTTTCAGTCATGTCCATTTTATTTGTCTACATAATATGATAAAATAGAGAAGTGTTTTTGTCATTGCCTTCTACCTGGTTTGATTTTTGAATTCTGTCTTTTAAGTGGACTGACTTCCATCTCATCTGCAGAGTCCCAACTTTCCTCATGTGGATTATTTTTAACCTCCTTATCAACAAAGAAGATCCTACCAGGAGCTCTCACTCCACCAGCATTGCTCTCAGAGTCATTGAAATTACCAAGCCATCCCATCATGTCAAGTTTCTAATCCCTTAGTAGGGATAACTTATCACTCTGTAATAATAAGTATGATATTGTAAGATTCCTTGGTATGTTTCTAAGTATTGGATGCAACTTTTATTTTAGATTACTTCATATGCATTTCTGGCTTCAATAAAGTGATTCATTAAATCCCAAATCACCAATGCAGATTTCAGGAACCTTTAAAATAAATAGTTAGTGTTCTTTTTAACATGCATCCACAGTGACATCAATCTCTTGACGTGATGGTTGCTTATTAGCATAAATGCAAAACTGAAATGATTCAACTGATAGGACAAATCTCATTCAATTTTCAGCTATTTTAGTGATCATCCCTTAAATGTTCCATTCCTTCAAAATTATTTTAATATATTTCACTTCATAAAAACTCTTCCCCCAAGCAAAAAATGTCATGGACTTGGCCTATCTCCATAAGGTGACATCATGATGTTCACATCTATAGACCTTTGGAAACCAAACAATGTTTATGTTTTCAAGTGTGGGCCTGATCTTAAAACTAGCTGTCCATCTGTTTATTTTTGAAAAATGTTAACACTATTCCTCATTCTGAAGTAGAAAAAATATTTTTATGTTGTGTTGTTTTGAAGCATGATGCTTTCTAATACAACTGTTCAATGCTTTGTGTTTTATTGTCATGCCAATTTAAAGAAAAGATGCAACTCTTTTAAAGCAGGCAAAGAGATTCTATTCCGACATGCTTTTTGGAATCTAATTCAAAATAAGAGCCAGGCCTAATTTCTAAGACTTTTGCAATTGTACATGTAGGTAGTGCTCATTTTGTTTCATAGGTTTCTTTTTTTTTTTAAAAAAAATGTTTTTATTTACAGAATTTGCAAGAGGACAGAAGCCGAGGCATGGAGAGATGTTCATAATTCCATGTTTTAACTTTTTGTCATTTTCTATTTGCTATCAAACAAAATATAAGAGAAAATATAAAAACCCTAAAACTAAATGTGGTATCCATTAGATTTCGAATAACTACATGAATAAAATGTTATATAAAATAAAAATAATACCCCTTATCAAGAAGATAATTGTCCTTTATACTTTTTCTTTACTAATATAACTCACTCACAAATATTGTGACTAATTTTGAAGCTTAGGCCTCACACACAGAAATCATCTGGTTATAACATGATTTGATAAATTTAACCTTTCTCTGGCTCCTTCAATGTCATTTCTTACTTCCTGGTTTAGGCAGCCATTGTTGCTAAATCAGAAAATTAAGAATTGTGCTGTTCCACTAAATCAGAATTGACAATTTGCTTTAAACTGTGGATTAAGGAAAACCAGCACTATTGTTTGTTGATTCTGATGGAATGTCTAGATTCCTTTCTTGAACTGGGCTTTCAAGAGAGATTGAATGAGAATCAAGGGGATGGAGGATAGAAAACTCCTGTAACTCAGGAAGTGGCAAAATCTTCAGATGTTGGGCTCCATGAAATTATTTTTCATGATGTCCAGATATCTTTTTAAAAATCATTTTAAAAAGAGACTAAAATCACAATATGTATAAGAATTCAATTGTCTTGGCATATGCTGTCTTAACAAATAAACACATCAACCCAGATTGTTAAAATGCCAATTTCTGTGATCTCTCCTCATTTTCTGGAGGATTAAATGAATCAGTTTTATTAAAAACCCTTGTATTATTTATTAAATGTTATTATTTACATCCTACCACATGTCCACATGCTCCCTTGTCTTGGCCCTTATATGTTGTGATTTAATTGCTCTGTTCTGTGGTAGAAGTCCAGATTATGTGTTTCTTTTAATTAATCTTTATGGAAAATTAAAAATCCCTGTGATAGTTTACAAAATGCTGTAAGACACACCATTTTTACCTAAGGAATGGCAATACATATATGAAGACTCAAACTTTCTCAAAATCCAAGTGTCATTCACATTTAAAATCACATGGCATTTCGATATTCCTACCTGAAATCTTATGAGATTAATTAGTAACCTCCTTGAGATTTTAGCTTTTACATTAAATTTTAATTTTGCATTAAAAATGGGGTTGCTTGGATATTCCCTGGAGATGTTACACATTTAGAGCTGTTGACACTTGCCACTAAACTTCGTTTGCATGAGGATCGAGTTATATTAAAGTTATGAGGACCAGGTACTTGGCACTACCCATTTATAACAACTTGATCCAATGGTTCCAATTTGAAAAAAGCAAAGTAGATGTAGATATGGTTAAAACTCAGCATACTAATTTTATAAGGGACAGCATAATGCCATGGACTATTTCTTTATTATCATGGTCTTCCGACTAATTGTAAAAGTAAATGTAAAGTACTTAATAATTAAATAAGCTATAGAGTCAGTATAATAGGGAACGTAAAAATCAAAAGCAATTTAGCAAAAATAACTTGTCCACCAATTCCACTTACTACACAATTACCAAATGGCAGATTCAAAGCACCCTTAAAAAGCAGCTCAGTTTAGGAAGAAACATCCTAACGTTATTTGTATATGTTATGCTCTTCAAATTCTTAAGTCTCAGAAAGTTTTCACATTATTTACTGATGAATATGCTTTATTATTACATGGTCTCTTTCAAAATAGATTGATTTTACTAGTTACACATTATGAATCATGAAACTACAGACTGAATAAGTCTGATGAAATTCTAGCATGAGAATGGAATATATTAGCTTTTTAGCTAATATTTCCTTTTTATATTTAGCTAATATTTCCATTTCCTTTTTAGCTAAAACTGTGTAGAAACACCTCTGTGTCTATCCAGCTATCTTTACATAATAAGCATTGTGCAACTGAGAGTTTGAATGATGTAATTATACTGTGTCAGTTCCTACGAAAGGTTACTTTTACATAAGGTGATTCCGGCCACAGTGAACTATGCCATTTTTCACCTATATTTTTAATATACTAATTTGCACTTTATTAAACTTTTAGAAGAGCACTTTACATTGCTGTGAGATTGTAAAGCAAGTCACACAGAGGAAACAAAGTCGGTTCTCTTAAAAAACATGTACTGAAAACATGTTTACAAGCCATTTTAATCATGTGCCATGTATGTTTTCCAATATCATTTGATTATCCTGAGATGCCCAGCATCCTCTGCTGCCATAGGGATATGCGGGGGGCATGGAACCATCAGTCAATTTCTCAGCATATGGATTTTTACTGTGAAAAAAATCCATGTTCTGCTATCACATTATCACTGCATGCTATGTGTGTCTGCGTAAAATGAGTACCTCTGTTTTGTATGTATGGACATGGAAACTACTTATGTAAGGATGATTTTGTTCAAAATTCACACTGGAAAAGATGTTAGACAGCAAAGCTACTACAATCTGAATCATCATGAGTGCCAGCTTCAAAAAGATTGTGAGTTCTCGGCAGCTAGATGAGAAATAGATAATGTGGGTGCCAGCTTCCATCCTACTAGAGATAATCACATTTTTAACTACAAAGTTCCATTCACAGAGTTAGGAGCCATGTTTCTAGCAAGCTAATGTTCTCTTTTTTCTGTTTTCCCCCCATTAACAAATTTTTCCTTTAAACAAGAGTGCTCTGCACTTCTCCAAGGTACCCAGGACAAATGTGCTTCTTTTTTTCCATAGTGTTACCACCTAGTTGTGGAACTCTACCAAGAGATTTCATTACAATGAAAGCATGCTTAGTGTTTCAATAGCCTTCTCCTTATATGTTTGAAGATTCGAAACTGAATGGGGAGGTGGCCAAGGCGGCGCTGGCAAATGAAGACTGTCCCCACATAGACCAGGCTATGTCGCCTGAGGAAGGTCTGCCATTTACCCGTTCTGGCACTCGGGAGAGATATGGACCTTGCTTCCTCTTATCAACCGGGGAATATCCCCACCCGTCTGATGGAGGAATAAGAAAGGGTATGTAGATAAGGTCCGATAATCACACACATAGTAAGATAGCTTAAGATACGATTTATTGACCACAATTAAGTTTGTCTGAGAATATTAATTTCTTATCCTAAAAATAACAGCCAAATAGCTTAATTCATTCATCAGACCAGAAATGGTGACAGCTGAAGTTCCCACTTCTGTATCCTTTGCAGATGATTCCATCTCGTATAGAAATCCAATATATACCTTTTATCATATCTACAACCTTAGTGACCATACAACTCCAGATTCTCTTTCACCACCACAGATATTTTCAGCACTATAGAAGTTTTGTTGTTGGTTCCTTCTTTAATTCTTCTTTCCTGTAAGGTTAGCAGAGGCAAGAAGGAAAGGCAACCAAATGTTTCTTTTGTGGCAAACGCAACCAAAACATCTATTTACCATTTCTCCTGAGAGAGTAACATGTCCTTGCATGGGCTTCAGAATCCTATTTAGAAACACCAAGTTAAGAAAAGCTCCATCATCAGTCTAGTCATCCATGTGTCTTGCTTTCAGTATGTCTTCCTGCTTATTCCTGAGACATGTGGAAGATACTATATTGTTAAAATAAATAATTAATAGCTAATTGGACAAAGTAGACATATCACATTATTTTTCCACCTCTGTATTTTATAATACCTAAGTTAAAATTCCTAGTTAATTTAAAAAGCATAAATAGCTTTATAATTCAGAGAAATAGCCGCTTTCCATCATACCCTCATCAATGCTTCTACCACCATTTTATGCCCCCATGTTCAGCTGTATTGACTGCTGTTAAATTTTGGTTTGTTTTACTGCAGTTATTTGCTGAGCTCCCTGAATATTTCTGGCAATATGGACAGCACACATTAAAAAAAGGAAAATAAGCAAATGGTGGCATATTTAGTCTAAATCCATGACAATTAAAACACCAATATCTTAAGGTCATACCTATGATAATATTGAGAAGTGCATATTTAGAAAAAGTATATTTCTTCATCTATGTCAGTCTAGGCAAAGGCTCTGCTGTGCCCATGATACTTCAAATGAGCAATTCCTTCATAGGAACAGAATTCTGAATGGTATACTCTCAGTTAAGTAAATGCAAAGTCTCTGCTCATGTTTTGGTGATCATCACAAAAAAAATTGTGGATTGCAGCTGCAGATTATAACAATATATCTAAATAAACTGCAAACTCTATAGAGTGTGAGCCATGGCACAAATCAGTACTTTACCAAACCTGTAAGATGTTGACAGAAAAAAAGAGAAAGCTAGTTATAAAGTATATTTAATTATAATTTCAAAGTTTACTAATGATAAGATATAGGAGGATCATTATACTTTCATATGAAAGTGTTTTTGCTTAAGTTTACCTTTGTAGCAAAGTGTTTTATACCTGATTCTGTACACTGTATACATGTTGGTCACTTTCATTCAACTTGAGCTCTAGTTCTAGGTTCAGTCAGTGCCTTGTGAATTTGCTGCTGAAAGATTCTTCTTTTAGGATGCAAATAGACAATTCCCACAAAGCAACTGAAAGAAGGAGGATGTACCTGTTGATTGAAAGTGTGGCCAGATGGCTAAAAGAGTTATAAATGTCAGCATATTGTTGGCCTGTGTTGAAGTGGGTGGGGAAATATATCAAGAAAACCTTTGGTGTTTCTATACAATTTCATTCCATAGACTGCATAACAATGCCTATAATTTGCTGAGCTGTTTTGTGCATGACTAAAAACTGGCAGAGGGGAGAGGAAACCAAATGCATGCAAAAATGCTGGTATACAAATTGAGTAGTATCTCTATAGCAACAGAACTATAAATGCTTTTGATGGGGGGAAGAAACATTTTTAGTGTCAGATAACATAATATGAAATGCCAAGGGTTCAGTACAATCACATGCAACACAGTGGTTTGGTAGTACTAGAGTTGCTCTATGACAGATTAATGGTTGGTATTTATTTTATTTCCAGCTCTTCTATAACATTCCCTATATATAGCAAAGGGATTTCATTTAAACATCGGAATTATTTTTCTCCGCTGTTTCCAGTCAAGGCCATGTTGCGAGGGATACTACTCTTGGCATGTCAAAGCATGAAGATGCTGCTGATCAGGCTATACTCGATTTTGACCATTCTGTTGCTGATCCAATACTCTATGTTTTGCCTTTTGTTTTTCCTTTAAAAGAAAGATATGAAATGTTATAAAGTCTTAACAACATAGCTTGCATAAATGAAAAAACAATTGAATGATTCAAGCCTGCATTCTGGAATTCTTCTAATTTAATGAGATATTCTTGGTCTCTCACTCTGTAGCATGGATCAGTAGCAGAGAATGGTCTAGATAATCATAATCAAACTAATAAAAATTGGGGAAAGAAAAGCAATTATTTCTCATTAGCTTATGTGGTGTCACTTGTAAGCAGATCCTGATGTTTGAAATTATTATGGCTTTTGGTAGCATCTCATGGGGTTGATGTTGCTACTGGTATTAGTAACACTTACTTTGACCAGTTCCTTCAACATGTAGTGCTAAATTAACACTATATGGGTATTAGTTGCTTTGGTGGGCCATAACAGTGCATGATATTGGTACATAAGATGCTAAGCTGGAGGCACCACATAGTTTCTTGACATGGTGCACCCCATCCTGGTATGTGCTTTTCTCAGCTAACAATAGATCCACTGGTTTTTTGGAAGTGGGTTAGATTGTCATTTAGTCCAATGCTGAAACTTGCCAATGACTAAAGATTTTTGCTTTTCTCAGGATATTGTTGAGCCATAGGAACCTTACAGGAGTGTGAGCAAAATACAAGCAGTAGGACAAAACTTTGCATGGTGTCTCTTCTATGTTGAAAGCAATAAGATACACTGTAGAGAGGTCTGTAGCTGGCTGGCTGACTGCATGGGAAAAAAAATTAGGCGGAGAAGAAAATTGGCTGCCTCTGCATGTAGTTCTTTCTCCTCTCTATAAAACACCCAGCTTGGTTTGAAAAGCACAGGAGAGAAGCTCAAGTATTGATTATATTCTTTACATGCAGATCTTTGCAAAGAAAGTCCTGTCATTGCTAAATATATGTCAACAGAGGCAGTCAAAGTGACTTGACATGGAGAAAACGAGATGGACAATGATGACTTATTAACGTCTGGGTGGAACTGTGCAGGCATAGAAGACCTCTTCTTTGGACAAATGTAATCTCCCTCCATGCAAGTTTGCAGGATGATACATGTGGTTTCAAAGATAAAAAGGGAGATATGCAGGATTTCTCTATGGCCAGAATGTAACAAATGGCAGATTTTTTGTTGTTGTTCTTTCATAGCATGAATTGCATGAAAAAAAGAAAAGGAAACCCCTGCAATTGTACAAGTACCTTACTTTACTATTAAAGGAGTGTTTTTGGGGGGAGGGCAGGGAGACAAAATAATATATTTTCTTTCAAAACTCTTTACTTTTACATATGTTGTGGTAGCCAAACTGTAAAGATATTCTAAAGCCGTTTAATCCTTTGCAACGGATTGCTATTTTGTATACACAATCAAAAGAGTGGATGGTTTTAAAAAATGCAATTGGGCAGTTACATTGTCCATGGCTTCATAAATTCATCATACAGAACATGAAAATCAAGAACTTTCCATTCAACTAGACTTGTGTCAAATGTACAATCTTCTTTTCTGTCTATTTTTGTTAGCATGCTTGTGAAATCTGGGACCACTTTTTGAACCTGATGGAAATAGCTGGTCTAAACTAATTTTTCAGCTCTGTAATTTAATGGTGTATAGATCCAGTGTGAAGACCCTTTATGACAAATTGTTTATATTAAGTGATCAGTAAAAAATTCAACCAAAAAGAAACCAACATTGCTTTTTGTTTAAAAAACAACAGCAACAACTAGAATTTACAAAATACAAATCAGGAAACTACTTATAAACTTATCTCAGAGTTTTAAGAAACAACAAAATGGCATTGTATGAAATTTAGAATTCTGAATAAAATGCATGCACAATGTTATGCAAAATAATTCTAGCATGAAATAAATTTTGTATAATGGTTTCAATGCCTGCTGTATAGTGTAAATCATAAACCCTTCCTGAAATGTTCAGAACTTCCCAAAGAAATGCTTTTGAAATTGTAAATAAATACCATTCAAAGATTCCCAGTGGAACTATAAAAGAAAAAAAATGTGCTTATGCTTTGCTTCTAAAATGGTAAACTGGTGAATGCCTAATTAAGTCACCCTCCAAATCCTTGATACAACTCGTGTCTTCAGTCTTCACAACACTAATAAATATTACCATAATTGAATAGATAAAATCTAGAGAGTTTGATAGATCTCACTTTATCCCTTCTTTCTTCATTAATAATAAAAGTTTGGCTTTTTAGTTGATAATGTGGATTTAGTTTTTCTTCTGTGGGTCTTTTAACATCTGATAGCGCTTAGAAAGATGTAGAACTAAATACCTTTTAGCAACATTAAATGATGTCTTAAATTACGAAACATTAAAGGCAGTGATAGAGATTTGAGTCATGCCATTTTGTTTCAGACTGAAAAAAAATTACTTAGAAATTTGTCAGAAATTTGCTTGTAGCTAAATCACTAAAGCACAACATTACAGTTTCACCACATCATAAGATGTGACTACTTCCTAGGAAGAAGGTAAGGCTTTTGGAACTGAGGATGATGGTGGTGATAAGAAAGCACAGGAATGAAGTAGTTCATAGAATAAGCGTAAGAAGAAAAACACAGGGCAGCAGCAATAAGAGTTACATCAACATATAAGATGCTTAACTTTTCCTAATTTCACTCAAAAATCTTTCCATTCCTTGAAAAAAACTGGGGAAAAACGGGCAGGGAAAATAAAAACACACATATTTTTATCTTTAAATATTTAGGTCACTATATTTAAGAAGAAAAATGAGACATCAAATGTAATAATTAGTATATGCAATCCACATTTCTAAATAGTCCTTTAATGAAAACATTTATCAATAAAACATGTATTCAAATATAGGAAGGTATACGTATGTTCTTCAGAATATTGTATAAACTGATAAGAGCATGGATACTGCAATATCAGGATTTAGTCTATTTATTTAATTGCTGTCATAAAATGCATACATGCCTTTGTTTTTATGTTAATTTCCCAGCCATCAATACATAATATCAGAGCAAATGAAAAACTGCAAAAACCTGCAGTTTCTTGTGACGTAAGTCTGAAAGACTGTTGCGATATTGTAGGTTCACAATACATGAATCAATGTTATACTTTGAGCATATGTCCAGCAAGTAGCTGAACGAAATGTTTTCCTAAATAGAGGTATAAAAGGGTCAAATAAACGTAACGTCTTCTAGAAATAATCATAATCTGATATCAATTAAAAATGGGACACAGTTGCCAAATTGGACTATTGTCATTCACATACTGGAAATCTCTTGAATATCTAATTAGATGCCTTCTAACAACCATTTACAACTAGTTATTATAGCCTTGTTATTTTTCAGCGTAGGGGGGTGTGGTGGTGCATGTGGATAAGATGCTGGGCTTGTCGGCTGGAAGATCAGCAGCTAAGTTCATGACCCATGTGCTGCCGTGCAACAGGGTGAGCTCCCATTGTCTACCCCAGCTCCTGCCAATCTAGCAGTTTGAAAGCATGTAAAAATGCAAGTAGATAAATAGGTACCATCTTGGTGGGAAGATAGCAGCATCTGTGCGCCTCAGCATACAGTCATGCTGGTCATATGACCACAGAAGCATCTTCGGATTAATGCTGGCTCTTCGGCTTGGAAACGGAGATAAGTACCACCCCTAGAGTTGGCCACAACTGGTAGGGGAAACCTTTACCTTTTACCTGTTTTTCAAAGTACATGGTAAAGTCTCCCATGCTAAAAAATTCAACAGATTCCATTTACCTTTAGACCAGGCTAGCTGTCCGATAAAACTTCATCTGGAAGCTAAACTTTAAAAGAAGCTGTCTTGTGCTGCCTGAGTGACCAAAATCTCCTTGAGTGGTAGAGGCTGTTCTCAGAGGCAACCTGTGGAGCTCCTATTCTTCATGCAAATCCCCAAAAGGGACTCCAAAATTGCATTAGTTCTTAGGGATAGAGAATGGCCTCTGCAGTCACTGGGATGGAGAAGCAATTAACTTGGGCTTAGGGTGCTTGTGAATGCCGTTCCCATTTTTCTTAGTATCATTTAAACTCTTTTTGTTGTTGGAACTGGCAAAGGATCCTACTGCTGATATTGATGTTTGTGGTTACACATCTTTCAATCTCTCTGAAGCTCACCCTGAAAAAGACCTGTAGGAAAATTTCTCTCCTGCTGTGTTGGGATTCAATGACAGTGGGAGACTGAAAACTAACTGCTGAAGACATGATTGTGATATGGAAAGAAAGCATCTTACATAGGCCACTTGGCTACCTGGCAACTGACTGCGTACAAGAAAACAATACTACACTAATAGGCATTTTGAAGAAACTCTAATTGGAAAGTAATTTTCAAAGTAATTCCAAAATAAATTCTTTTTCATCAAATTTGGTGATGCAAGAGATGTTTTATCCCATGGCCCTAGTTTTGCTATCTATGCCAAACTAAAAGCCTATACACACTGAAAGGAATCTACTCTTATTTAATACAACTCACGTTGCTTTTTTTTCCACCAGAGAGTGATTTACTACATAAACATCAGAATAACCCTCTTCTCTGAATTGGATGCTTGAACATAAATATTCTGCATCTCATTCTCCTATTAATGCCATATAATTTTGGGCAAACGTATGAATCCTATATGCTACTTTTGCTTACTGCTGAGTCAAAGAACTCTGAATTTTTCACTTTAATAATAATTCTTATTAAAGTTTAAAAATACAAAGATAAAAAACTAATACAAAAGAAAATGAAAAAAGTGCAGAGAAAAAAAGAGATAAAAAGGAAAAATGTAAAAGAGTACACAGTAGACAAAGAAATTACTTCTCCCTACTCAAGTACAAACAATTCCAGCACCTTATCATCTTCTCTAACATTTCAACCTAAAATCTCTTCATCTCATCTCATACACATACACACATAAACCTTAAACATATTCCTTTCATTTATTTTATACAGTAACTTATGACTTTCTCTAATCATACAAAAAATCCTCTTCTTCCCATGTCTTATCTCATATTTATAAAGAATTTTTAAAAGACTAATAATTCAAAGTTAATAAAAAACATCCAGTGAGAGCTACCAGAAACAACATATTGAAATTTAATACTACCGATAAATTTCTTATCATACTTTCTTCACTTCCTCTCAGAAACTCTTTCACAAGTTTAACACTTTTCTTCCATGGGGTCCTTGGTGCTCTCTGAGCTTGATTGTTTTCTTGCAGACATTTCATTATCCAACTACGTAACATCCTCAGTGTTAGGATGTCGATGATGATGTTACCTAGTTGAGTAATGAAAAGTCTGCAAGAAAACAACCAAGCTCAGAGAGGACCAAGGACCTCACAGTTCAACCCCGAGCTACAAATATTATCTTATATTGGTGACTTTCCTTCCATTTTAATACCGTAGGTTACCACTTTCTCTAAAAATACAACAAAAGAATCTCTTCTTCCTATATCTTATCTATAAACAATTTTTTAAAGCCTCATCATTCAATTTTGATCAAGGAAAAAAAAATACTAAAAGCTGCTAGCAAAAAAATTAATCTTGGTCAAATAGGCCAACTTTATAAACCTTATTTTTAAAAAATCTTGATGTTTTAAAGTACTTTTAAGTAGTGCCTCTTTTCTTTTCATTCTCTCTTTATCTCCTTCATAGATAGAACACATCTCTTTTGTGTTTCTTACGTTTTCAACATAAAAAAATTGTCCAAGTCATTCTTCTGAGTTGAAATCCACACAGCCAATCACTCTTCTGAATTTTTCTGATAATTGGCAGCTTCAGCCTCCCACACTGCTGAAGCAATAGTGATTATACCCTATTCCCCCTATTCATTTTCCAGTTCTAGAACATACCTTTCTTCATCAAGTTGTCTCTATATTCATTCAATCCTTCCTTGGATTGAAGTCTGCAGGTTTCAATAAAGCAAGAGCAGCAGACTTTCTCTCCACAGTGCCAATAGTCTAGCAACTAAGCTGTGTACATTTTGAAAAATATTCCCAAGGAATCTTTGGAACTTGCAGCAGTACAGATCTTCCACATTACTTATTAAAGCACCTGTTTTTTCTTTCAGGCTTCTAGACATAGATTGAAAATGATGAAGATTTATTTGAACTAAGGACTCTGTACCAATTCCAAAACTGACAGGACATCAAGACCTTATTTGAGAAATAATTCTATGGTTTTATAGGTGCCCCTAACCTACGATATCTTTTTTCTGGCCCGAATGGCAGGATATAACATCTGGCAAAGCAGTGTACCTGCCTGAAAAGAATGGGCTTTTCTGTATTTCTTTACTGCCATCTAGTGATTTTTTTCTCTAGATCAGATCTGATAGCCCTAAACAGTAGTCATGCTTTCCAGCTTTGTACCTTGGAAACTCCCAATTGTGTGCTTCCACTTCTAGTAATATAGAAGGAAGTGGTTTCATTTATTGCATCTTACAGCTGAAATGTGCAAATTCTGTTTTTTAGAATTACATTAAAAAACTAATGAAATGAGAAACGGTAAAGGGTTCCCTGCCGGTCATGACCAACTCTAGAGTGTGGTGCTCATCTCCGTTTCCAGGCTGAAGAGCCAGCGTTCGTCCGAGGGCCAAAGGTCCAGGGACGCTGTTACCTTTCCTGTTGAGTAAGGTGCTGATTTATGCACACTTTCAAGTTGCTAGGTTGGTGGGAGCTGAGGCAGATAACAGGAGCTCACCCTGCTGCCCAGCAACCCCGGGTCTCGAACTTGGGCCACTGATCTTCCAGCCGGCAAGCCAAGTGCCTTAACTGATTGCACCACCACTTCTCTAATGAAATGGGAAAAGGAGCAATAAATTATATTTCTGTAATCAACCATACCTGAGGCACAGGGTTGCAAGCAGTTAAAATGTTCAACTTGATGGCTGGAAGGTCAATGGCCTGAGTTTGAGACCCAGTGCTGCCATGCAACAGGGTGAGTTCCTGTTGATTGCCTCAACTCTGCCAACCTAGCAGTTCAAAAGCATGCAATGCAAGTAGATAAACAGATACCGCGTACTTCGGCGGAAAAGGTAAGTGTTCGTGCACCTTTGGCATCTAGTCATGCTGGCCACTTTATGGAAACATTTTTGAATGCTGGCTCTTCAGCTGAGAAACGGAGATGAGCACCGCACCCTAGAATCAGTCATGATGGTAGAGAAACCTTTACCTTATTACTTACATGCCATATTGGTCACTTACATATAAATAGACATATTTAGGTACTCAGCTGTCACCCAGGAATTTTGTAATACTTGAATTGGGTGTATCTAAAACCGTTGGGCCTGGGTTATTAAATCTTATTTTTGCTTTCTGTTGTTTTTATTCTTTGCCTAAAGAATAAATGAAAAGAGGCAATGATTATTGTACTAAAAGTCAGACATGAAAATACTTGAATGTAATTATTGCATAATTGATGTATAAAACACAAATATTAGGCAGGTTTCCAATAAAAATACAGAAGAAATCCATTCTAAAATGCATATAAACTAATACTGCCATCACTTTGTTTTTTTTTATCAAAACTCAATTCTAAACAGATTCTAGGCCCGAGATATAATAGGGCAAAGTGTGCAAGTCACCTCCAATTTCTATTGGATTTCTCAGCCATCATAAGATCTAAAAGCTCCCCGTCTTTATGATTCACTTTGGATAAGATCCATCATGCCCAGCATTACCGCAGAAGGGAGAAGGGTGACTCACTAGACTTTAGTTTAGCTTTCTGTGATTAACTTCAGGAATGGCTCCAGAATCAACCATCTAAATTAAACCTGCTAAGATTTAATTCCACTTTAATACCAATGGCAAAAGTACCTCAACAACCGATTCTATGGCATTTGGTAATCTTGCAATACGGTTGCAGTAAAACCAACAAAAAAGTTGTGGCATTTTAAAGATTAACAGGGTTAATTTTCGATTCTGCAGTGATCCCCAGGCAATTGCAGATGGACTCATTCTACCTTTAGCAATCTGAACACAATTTTTGGCTGGCTGTTTTTTGTTTTGTTCGGGCAAAACGTATTTTATTTGTGAATGAAACAGGATGGAAGCAGCTGCTGAAAAAGGGACGTCAAAAGCAACCACTATCCCAGTGTAGACACCCCATAAAATTCTATGGCTGAATGTAAAAATGAATGTACAAACCATGCATCGAACAGGTTCATAAAAATATCATATCCTTCAAGAGATGAGTCCCTCATTAGGGTGCATGCCTATCTTAACCGAGGCTAGGAAAGATTTTCTGAAAGCTACAAAAAAGGTCATAGAAGCTGAACTGATTCCACTTTATTGTAAGGCTACATGAACAGACTCTTGCAAGTCTGAAGGTACAAACTCCTCACCTCCACTTCTCATTGCCTGACCCATTAGAGCAGGTCCTTTCCAGGTTTATTGTTAAGCAGCTGGGGACTCCTGCCTCTCTCGTCTGTTTCACAGATGGCACTCCTTCCCTTCTTGCCGCAAGGTCATCCGCACATTCCTTTACACATGGATGTAATTGCCTTATGTACATACACATCGTGCATGAGAAAATAAAATGTTGTAACATATAAAGTCACCCCCCAAAAGGATTCTCGACTAGAGGTTGCCTCTGAAGTTGAAAGTTATTTATTAGCTTTTATTTTTAGAATCAGCACTGGGCAAATCATCACCTTTCCTTTTACTTTTTATTTAGGAGAAACAACTGCACTGCAGTTTGCTAAATTATTGGTTATGCTGCGATACAGGTAGTCCTCAACTTACAATAGGTTGCTTAGCAACCCTTCAAAGTTATGACAGACCTTCCTAAAGATACTGATGACCCAGTTCCAAAATTCTGACAGCTGTCCCATCCCCACCCCTCGCAGTCACATTACTTTGAGCAGCTTGGCAACCGGCTCACATTTACAGCTGTTTGCACCGTCCTTTGGTCACATGACTACGTTTTACGCTCTTCCCCCAAATCAGCACTTACTTCCAGTTTTTGCCAAAGCTGGCCCATAGTGAACGATCAGTTCATTTAACAACTGCAACATTCACTTAACTGCCACAGAAAAGGCTCATAAAATAAGATTGGTCACATGGGTAACCCACTTTATGACCATCACAACTTACAATCGAAATGGGCAGGTTCCATTGCAGTATCCTTGTTATTTGATGCTATTTACTTAGAGGACCGAGAAGTCTTACATTAGAATGTTCTGATTTCCCTTTAAGTGATGGAACTGATTATAAATGACAGCTTTTGATCAACCTCATTTTTTATTACTAGAAGTGTGTTCTGCTTATATGTGATTCAATAGAAACTTGTCTAGCACAGGTGAATGGACTGTAAAAACATGAACAATAAACACATTTTACATGAACAATCATAATTCAGCTACATTCAAGAACATTCCATTTCTGTCACACAAAATAATTCAGTAGCAGCTTTCAGAGGGCTATTGGGGTTGCAAACATAATTTGCACAAAAGGACTTGGGGTTTCTAGTTCTATGTCCAAATATACTTGATATGCCTTTAATTTGATCCAACAGGGTCAGGCTATTAATATTTAAAAAATGGATAGAAGTGTTCTATCTATCTCATATCAAAAGGCCAAGGCCCCCTTTGAAAATGAAAATAAATTACAGTGATAAAAATAAAATATATACTGCATGATCAAAGGTAATTAAAGCATTCTGCAGTGCATTGTAATGCCCCTTATGCAGATTACAAGGCTAATCAGACAAATTTTATTGTTAATATTATGCAAATCAAGGAGGAGGATAAAAGAAAGAAATTCTATTTATTATACAAAATTAATGAATACTAACAATAACATAGTATAGACTTAACAATGTAGTGTAAATCACTGAATGTGTACATCTTAAATGAATTCAATTTTCGGGGAATGAAAAGGAAGAGCAAAAGGGGGGGAGCCCGAGAAAAATAAAATGCAGCTGTGAAAGAAAATTCAATTCATAAGCTTTCCTTTTAGCCAAGGACATTAAGATATAACAAGCAAATGCCTAATTAGGAGCTAGAGATAAAAAGTTTAATCAGCCTGGATACAAGCAAGCCTAATAGCAGAACATGATTTAAAAAAAAAAATCTGCAAAAGGCTATCAACAAGAACTTAAAGAAGTAAAATAGTGCTCAGTATTCTTATCATTATTAAATGATTTCTGAGTGCTGATAAGAGTTAAAAAAAAGACAGCTGGAAGGAAAAAAAATACTGATTTTTTTTTTCTTTCAAGACATCTTTCTCAACACATTGAAAAATAACACAATCTTGTGTTATTGAACTTTTGTGGTGCAGTCTGGGGAAAATAAGGGGCGCGGTGGCGCACGTGGTTAAGACCTCGGCTCGCCGGCTGGAAGGCCAGCGGCCCAGGTTCGAGACCCAGCGTTGCCGCGCAGCAGGGCGAGCGCCTGCTG
>JANHZU010001798.1:150032-161002 GCA_032468055.1 Acrochordus granulatus
TAGTCTTTCCCAGTATATTGTTTTCTTCTATTTCTTTGCACTGCTCATTTAAGAAGGCCTTCTTATCTCTCCTTGCTTTTGTCTGGAAATCTGCATTCAGTTGGGTGTATCTTCAGTGCAGTCAACCAAAAGAAACAATATATAGCAAGAGCCTGACATCACAAAAGCAGCATCAGAAGGTGGCCTCTTGTTACAGAAGAGAGAAAAATAAGGTTTGATTTTTCCGTGTTAATTAGCAAAAATTCAAGAAATGAAAGAATATTATAAGGAAGCTTGATCTTTGCCATATAAATGAATGGCAAGAGCTTATTTTTGCAGAATGCCTTTTTCAGGATTGAAGTTCAAAGTGAAAAACAATGACTTCACTGACAGAGCTTCACTTTTCTGGAGAACACTTTTCTCATTAAACAGTCCTAAAAAAAGCAATTCTAACTACCTCTTACCCAGCTCAACAGGGCACTTTTACCTTGGAGAATTCTTACATTTCCCATGCCTGGATTAGGCACTGGCAGTCTGGGTAAAATATAGGAAAGAACACCAATTGTTTCTCTCCTCTTGCTGTTTCTATTTATTGCCATTGTGTGGAAAGAAATAAGTCTGCAGAATATTATTTACCCAAGCACAGGTTGTGGGAGAAGACTGGGAGGGCTATAGATGCTGCCAGACCTCACTCCCCTCATATCTCCATTAGGGTCTTCTTCTGGTCATGATTTCCTGATTTCCAAAACAGTCTGCTTCAGACTATAAGAGATAAAAGATATTATAGATTGTGAAATCACAATCTATTGGTGGTAGTGGTGTTGTTGTTACTATTATTTCAATTACGAGAATGGAATCTAGATGAATTATACAGTCAAAAGGTTCAACCAAAAGATATTTTATTTGAAATTCCTATTTTGTTTTCTTGTCACTGTAGTCGTGACAGAAAAATGAAATCCTTCTTTTTAGAAAAGATACTATAAGAAATATCAAACAAAAAACCACTCACATTACACAAATGTATGCTACTATGCTCCTGTAACTCAAGACAATACTATATTTAGACTTGCCAAGATGAGTCAGACGCATTCTCAAGGGGAAATACTGCCTGCAATGGAAGTAAAATGGAACATGAGAAATAAAAATGACAGAAAAAATCTGTTAAATAAGATGCTAGCAGAAATCCCTTAACCCTTACCTTGTAAATACATATACTAATCTGGGTTAGAGAAACCAGCTCTGTGTTTGCCAAAAGCAGCTAAAACAACCAGTTCTGCCAGCCCCTTATTTCAGAGGATATACTAACTAGCCCTCAGCATTCAAACTATTTTTTTTAAAAAGACTCCAAAATTAGATCATATCTGAGACAAAATATTCAATTGTTTGTGCAATGGCCTTTTCATTTAGCCAATGAAGTCACAGCTCAGAGATAAGTTTGTCTGTCTGGAATCGGGTTTGTACATAATAGGCATCCATCCCCTTTATTGACTACGCATTTTTTTTAAATTACAGTATGAAGCAAAATTGTTCTTGAATTGTCATTTGTATATAAAAAGGGTTTTTCTCTTCCTCCCTCCCTCCCTTTGAATATGTACATAAATGACATTTTCTGGATACAGTGAAGAAGTCTCCGACCCAATCCCTGGACTATATTTTGTAGAAATTGTATTTATAAAAATCTAGGTGCTTCCTAGAATTGTTTTATAAAATATGAAAGATACAATACTTATGAAATTATTTTAAGAAGTCTTGAGAAAGAAAGGAAGTATGGTCAAAGGTAGGCAATTTAAGATTTACAAGTCTTGGGACAGAATGTTAGAACAGAAAATAAGTCAATCTCTTGGATGTTGGGATTAATCATGCTTTCTTGCTTGGGAAATAAAATGCTTATCAGCATTATTTCTGGAGGGTAGCCAGTTTAATCCATTCCAGAGACTACAACAAAACCCATATTATTCCTTAACAACTAACAAATTCTTTTCTGCATCTTATATAATTTGAGAAAGCTTATTTCGATAATTTATATTTTTGTCCTAACAAAAGATAGTAAATATGACATTTGCTTACTAAAAATATTTATATCATTATAAATCAAAAGAATGGAAATTTTATTAAGATAATTTAAAACATAAGCAACTGTAACCTGAGATCAAGTAACAATCTGAAATTCTTCCAGCTGCAGCTTTGTAACTAACAAAGAGCAGCTTTGGATGCCAATAGCCACCCTATATTTAAGCTATGCAATGTTCAGTCATGAGAAAATTTAGCTCTGAGCCTGAAACAAGATGTTTTGGCACCTTAGAATCTTGTACTAACATGCTCCTGAACAGATGCATGCTTTAGAAAACATTGCCCCCTATGGTCAAGCAGATGTTGGCTCTTGCAAAAAAATGAATTCTTGTGCGTATGTGTGTGTCTGTGCATATGTGTGTAGCAGATGCTGGCTTGTTGCGAGCAAATTAATTAATTCTTGATTGTCTTTGTGAATGTGTGCACACGCGCACATGCATCCTTCAATCAGTGTTGATTCCTGGTGACTACTTGGACTAGTCCCTGCAGTTTTCTTGGCATTTCAGGAGTGACTGGTCCAAGGTCACCCAGCTGGCTTCATGCCTAAGGTGGGACTAGAACTCACAGTCTCCCTTATGCCTTTCTTATACCTGATGCCTTAACCATATATTAACCTTATATATTAACCTTAACCAGATATTCCAATCTGCCATCTAAATTTCCAGATCACATCAGAAGGACCATTCATATTAGAGGGAGCATTAGTATATTGTATATTCTTTCCATTTAACTGAATCCATTTTTCTGGAAAATTTCTATCAATAAAATCTATTTGAATCAATATCAATTATTGGAGGCATTATGGACACATCAATACTGTTTGGTTGGTAATAATAGCAAAGAACTTTGTGATTAACTTATTCTAGAATTTAAAAAAAAAATCCCCAGTCTTGGGATTTCTTGGAATTTTCCATCCAGATACTAAACAGGTCCAATTCTGCCTAGCTTTTCAGTATAAACTAAGAATAATTAAATGCTGCTGCCTAGCTGAATTACTTTTTTTTATTCTTTTAGTGTTGCCCAACTCCAGACTCAGCTTTGGGCAGTTCACATTATTAAAATAAATGCAAATAGAATAAGATAAATAAAAAATGCAACAAGGGAAATTTATCTTATTGTATTTGCATTAGCTTTTGTCTTCATACTTTTATGAAGGTATGACAAACACATCTGGCAAGGGTTCCATCCATCCTGCCCCCAGACCTGAGATAACATCCAGAGGTTTAAGGCCATCAGGATGAGAGTCAACTTGATCTCAGGGGGGGCTTCATTCCAGAGGCCAGGTACTGTGATACAGAAATTTTAATTCTTAGGTCCCAAAAGATTATACTGCTTAATAAAGGAAATCTAGAGCATGCCCATTGTTGGCTCTTACCTACTGGACAGACATCATGAAAGACAGATAGGCCATAAAGGGCTTTATAAGTGGTAACCACATCCTGACTCACACTTGGAAGCAACTGGTAAGCTTATGAGGCAGGAGCGTTATGGGCCACTACTCCTTGGGCCAGATATATTCAAATATATCTGATTTTACAAAGTGTATGCTAAATATATAAAAAACTGGTTAAAACAGAAACAAAATTGTTTATGATAACTATGATGCTTTATATATTATTAGAAATAGGTTTATAAAGTAGATATGAATAAAGTTGCTTCATTTCTATGCTATAATCTTTAAATATGACTGGAAAATATTAAAAAAGCAAAAGCCAGATTAATTTTTTTTTATTTTTGCAGCACGACCAGTCTTGTTTCTTTTCTCTGGAAGGAACACTGATGCTTGTGGAGCACCACTGATAAATAAAGGCCTGAACAAATTCTTTAAATTATCTGGAAAAAAAATGACAACCTCCAGTGCAAGGAGTCACATTAAAACCTCTCTCCAGATTTTCAATTTTCAAAGACAGCTAGAGATGAGAATCATGCAGAGGTCTCTAAATTTGTCTCCAGTTATGCCAAGAGCAACCTTGATTCCCAAATTCATCCATTAATCAAAATAAAGTTTGCTTGCACAGGAGGTTCACAACTTGACCTGGACAATGTCATCAAAACTCAAATACAGCCCTACTTTTCTTTAGACCAAGGTATCCAAATCAGTTTAAGATGTTTAGTTGAGCTAGATTTTTCATATATTAAAAAAAACATTAAATAGTATGAACAGCATCAAGACAAACTTTTTCCAAAACCCAAATTTTGTTCTCTACATTTTTAGTAGGACCCTCAGGTAATTCTGAGACAGAATAACTCTATACAGAGAGTTGGCGATTCCATGTTTGCTCTTTGCATCAATAAGTCATTGAAACATAAAGATTATTGCATATTTGTTAAGGTTACTAAGTATTTTTTTTAATTCTCATTTACATAAAATCAATCTGGCCCATCTTGATCCTATAATTTAATGGGGCTGTTAATAATTTGGACTCAATTCCAAAAAAATGATTTGGAGCACGAGCAAGAATTATAGTCATGAAAAGGCCATGACTTTAGGTGGCCAACAGGGAAGATGTCCAGGTCCCCATCCAGAGCCAATGCTCAGAGTTAATGGATACCTCAATGCTTCATTCTGAGGGCACAGATTAAACCTTTAGGGTAAAGACAGAACTTGCTAGTATCCTAATTTTTTCCCATGCCTTAGTTAGATATACAAGGCAGGACGTTAATTGCCTGACAATGGGCACACAATGAGCAGATATCTCAGGTAGTGACTCTCTTACCCCATCTTAGTTTGTGGTGGATAAAAATAAAAACAAGTAAATGGAATTCCAAATTCCTATCCACCATCAAGACTTGTGATAGATATAAGCTGAACATTCCTATCCCATCTCAAAGAGTTTATATGGGGAGAAAGAGAAATCATCCTAAATCTCATGTATGTTTTAGTAAAGTACTATTTTTGTTTTTAATTTAAAGCATCAACTATCCCACTCATCAGTTTAAAAGGACTCCAATTCTACCACCTCAAACCAGTGGCTGGAGGCGGTTTTGAGCTTGATGAAGGCGAATCAGCTGAAACTTAATCCAGACAAGACAGAAATGCTGTGAGTACGAACACTTGGACAAAGGCATACAAATTCTGGATGGAGTGCACTGCTCTCGAAGACCAAGTGAGCAGCATGGCAGACTGCAGGACTTAAGTCTGTGGAAGCATAAGTGGTTAGAGCAAATGGAAGCACATTTGAATTGTTTCGGACAACAGATCAGAAAACGTGGGTCTCAACTTAAATCACGCATGCATGTTATATCCAGATTAAGCTTCTGCAGTTTTTGCTCTATGAGACTGCACTAGAAAACAATTCAGAAGTTTTCAGTTATTTTTGGAGCTAAATTGTTGGAACATATAGCATCAGTACTATACTTTTTGCATCAGATTTTGATCCAGTTCAAAGTGCTGGTACGGACCATTAAAATCCTAAACCCTTTAAAGTCACTACGGCCATATGAACCTCCACTAATCTTAAAATCAGCATCAGAGCCCTTGGTGGCTGGTGAACTGATGAGAAAAAATTGACAGAGATAACAGACCATGGACATCATAGGCAGGACATTTTCAATCATGACCCTAAGGTATACAACTTCCTCTAAGGGAATAAGTTTTTGTTTCAAACCACTTTTAATTGAGATGATTCTATTATGGCTGCTGCTATCAGATTCAATATTAATGATTTCTATTGTTAGTTTTGCATTACTGTGCACTGTTCACATTTGCTAGACTGAACAGTCTAAATGTTTGTAAACTGTTGTTATCGTTCAGTTGTTTTTGGAATGTTTGATGTCTAAGCTTTGCATTTCAAATTGTGTTATATCCTGGAATTGCAATTTTACTATATTCTCTTTTGTAAGGCACCTTGGGAGGAGAATGTTCTTTCAGGCAATCTAAAAACACTACTAAAACATAAATAAATCTTAGTTTATATGATGCCATTGGTGTTCATAATGCTTCACAAATTTATATTAAAAAAAGCAGATCCACGTACCAGAGTATTTGTGTTCCAAATAGTAAGTGTGGGGAACCAACAAGGAAAAAGCAGAAAAGGCAAGATTAACAAGGGATGTATAGGTAGTTATTGTTTAGTGACCACAACTGGGACTGGCAATTCTGTGTTATGCAAAACAGTCGCTAAGTGAAACCAGAATGATGCTGATGTTTATTTCAACTTTTCTTTGCTTTACAAACCTACAAAGGTTGTAAATATAAGGACTGGTTGAAAAATTTCATTTTCATGTCTGTCATAACTGTAAATAGTTGCTAAATGAGGCAGTTGCTAAATGAGGACTACCTATATATCAACATTTACAATTCAAATACTTAGGCCAAAGGCTTTTCCTAAGAGGTCTGAGCAAAAATATGAAAGCAAATATTCTAGAACCAGGCAATGGGGAAAACTAAAGAACAGGAACAAAATAGTTTTTATTCTGTCTTTTACTGGATGTCTCCTCTGAAGCAGGGGCAGTGATGATTTTTTTTAGCACCATCAAAGGCATCACTGCTTTCCTTTCATTTGAAATGCTAGATTCAGTCACAGCACTTTAGTAAAGGCAAAGTGACCTGTAGCATCCCTTCATCAGCAGCAGTTACAGAAAATGGAGTTAATTGCTACGATGGATGGTTTGCCTTCCTCCCTGCATCAAACCATGTATTACATTATTTTTCTTCTCTTTATCATCTTCCTTTCCTAAGCAGTTCAGGAAATCAAGAGAAGGAAAGGAACAAAGTAACTCAGGAAACTGCCTTATGCTAAACTGGACTGTTGGTCTGCATAGACCAATTTATTGACCCTGAGTAGTTTTTCTGAGTGTCATGCAGGACGTTTTCCAGTCTGATGTGATGACAGAATGTGGATTTGGGACCTTTTGCATGTGAAGAAGGGTTCTCCCATTGAGCTACTTATCAAACGTCATTCTCAAGAGACATGATGAACATAAATAAAATATTAAAACCAAAAAAAATTAAATCAAAAGTATTTCTTTAGTACTGCAGCCACATAAAGCAAGCTCTCATTTTTTCACATAGGAGATAATCATAGAAAATAAGCCCTAGGAAAATTAGGAATCTCTGTCTATGTTGGTCTTGACTAATTATATCCCCAGATTGTCTTTATATCAGAGAAAGCATCTTTATACTCAGAGAAACACCTCAAGGTAATGAACTAACAGCAACATTGAATAAAATAGACATTAATTTGTTGACAGATATCTATTCAAAGATGCATCAGAACCTACAGAGTGAACCAAAGGCAATGTGAATTTTACATGCTCTGTCACCCAAGCCAGTGAATATTCTAAAGCTATTGTTTGTGACAGGAACAAACATGCCTTCCCTGACATACAATATCATCCTGAACATCAAGGCTTCGCTTGATAGAAATGGCCATCTCATCATGTAGTCAACCAAATACAACAGTGAAAATATCAGCATGCCTGTAATGAATAAAAGATTTCACAAAGCAACACAAAAACAGATCTGCTCTGTGGCAAATGGGGAGGAGAGGCATAAATATATTAGATGGAATACATGGTGTCATAAAGCTTTCAAAGACCTACTAAAATTCAGACCATTAGTGCTAACCTGCTTTTGCAGCTTCTAGTGATCAGTCATTGGGGAGGAGGGGTACTTGTTTAACCTCATCTACTGTAAGCACTACTTTTTATCAATCTTTTGATGGGATCTGACTAGAAATGTCAAGAAGCAAAGCACAGTAAGCCTCTGTGCCATCGCGCTTCCAAACCTTTAATTCGACCAATGGCCTATCTCCAAGATGCTGTTGCCAGTGCAGTGGAGTGCAATGCAGATGGACGAGCCTAGTCCATCCTGCTCCCATGCCATCTCCAACACTGGCTTCAAAATTGGAGACAGGTCAACTCCACATCTCTCTAGCTGCTTCCTCCAACCAGCCTTCAGCCAGATGCCACTAGTCAAGTGAACAAAAAGCAGCTGATCCACAGATCACTGCTTCCCAGACAAGAAGAAAGCACAATCCAAAATTAAACTGCAATTATATTCTGTTGCTGCCATACCATCTATCTGCTGCCCAGTTGAACACGTATGAAGCTCCCATCTCTAGTCACCTATGCTACCATCACCTTCTCCGTTAATCCATACTTCACCCCATACTAACCCTGGAAGCAGACTGCTTTAGGTAAGACTCCACCAAACCTCCAAATACCAAACTTACAAAATCACTGGTGTCACAGAGCCCAACATTTCATTCCCACATTAATACTTTTTTTTAAAATAGTGCAAGTCCTAAGAATATTTAGAAATCACTGCTAATATCAGGAGGACAACAGAATATTGCCTTAAGCACCAAATACTGAAGTATTCACCAAATACGGAAGGTGTAGAGAATCTATGATCCTCCATATGTTGCTCTATTGTAAGTCCCATTACCCTTAACCACGAACTATGCTAGCTGCATGCTTTCCTATACCTGTTCTATTGATCCCAGAAGACAGATGTAACAGAAAGATAGAAATCTTCCAAATCTTTCTTTTTTGCAATGCATGGATCTAGATATTTGTCAGAATTTGCCACCTCTTTAGAAAGAGTGGTTGGTTATTGTTTTTCACATTGGTAAATGATGCCAAAACAGCCGGTCTGTGCAGCAGTTAAGGCACCAGGCTGGAAACTAGCAGATGAGTTCTAGTCATGCCTTAGACACAAGCCAACTGGATGACTTTTGGCCAGTAACTCATTCTAGGAAAAAGGCAAGGGTACGCCACTTCTAAAATCTTGCAAAGAAAACTGTACGGAGTCATCCAGCCAGTCGCTAGGAAACAACACTGACTCAGAGAGAGCACACAAAAAAAGTGATGCCAGAGAAATCCAGCAATCACTTTCCTTAAATGGACTCACATTAAATCTGTGAGGATTATTGTCTCTGGCTTTGTCACTGGGGCATTAATTGCTCAGCAATCAGGGCAGGACAAAATATGCTGGCATAGATTTATGCCATCTCACTTACTGGGGGAAAGCATGTTCATATGACCATTAGGAAAAGCCCCAAAATAGATTTCTAAATGCTACAGACAGTCCTTGACTTAGAACCTCAGCTGAGATTGGAATATCCATTGCAAAATGTTGCAGTCATAAGTCCAGTCATCACATGACTGAACCCAATGTTACAACCATTTTTACCACGGTTGTAAAGTGAACCACATGGTAAAGTGAATCATGTGACATTAAGCAAATCCACCTTCCCCAATGGATTTTTTTCTTGCTGTTTTTTGCTGGAAATCTTCTAGGGAAGGTTGCAAATCACAATCATGTGACTGCAGGATGCTGCAACCAGTCATAAATGTAAGTTGGTTGCCAAGCAGCCCAACTGCAATCACATGTCTGTAGAGATGATACAACAGTTGTAAGCGTGGGGATAGTCATAAAGCACTTTTTTCTGAGGCAATCATAACTTTGAACTGTCATTAAACAAATGGTCATAAGTTGAGGACTACAATGTTTACAAGCAGGTTACTGAAAATATTGCTATTACTTTGTCTAAATTAGCACTAGGTCCTTTTTCACATTGAAAAAAAGCATAGGAATGTTATGTGATTTAATCTGTTTTCTTTTCAATTACAAAGTATCTAGGAATAATTTGTACTTTTCCACATTCTTTCCTTTTCTTACTTTATACTTTGGAGTAGTATTACATTGAACATTGAAGTGTACTGTTCATAACATATTGAAGGTGGTATTTGTACTTTTTTAAAAATTAAATATGGCAAAGACCAGTCTGGTAGCAATGTAAGTTGTTACACTGGTTTTCAACAAAAGGGTGAAAATTTAGATAATCTGCTCAATCTTAACATGTTTTATGTATTTCATAATATTCATCTATCTTTATATGTGAAGCCATCATTTTTATATGATCTGCTATTATACTGGCCAAAATATTTAAGATATGTGAATAAAGTTAATTATTTTTAAAAATCAGACTTAAATATAAATGAAATTAAAATATGAAAATGTCAAAGAGCAATAAACCTCTATTTTATTTTATTTTTCACATGCTACAAATGGAAAGCTGACTTTCATGATCCAAAAAAATTAAAGGAAATTAAAAGAAAAAAATCCCAGTAATGAGAAATGAACTGAACTTGTGTTCACTACATGTAAAGTAATATTTTAAATAAGTTTTACAAATGCAACCACATTATCTGGAATTCCATTGTTTCAGCTCTGTGAAATTTCAAAGCAAGTACTTCCCAAGTTTTGCTCTGCATTTTAGAACAAGAATACACTGGGGGGGGTGTTCAACAATGATTTCACAATGGAAGATTCAAGGACTGATTATGCAGTAATACTTAATCTGGTTTCTCTACTTTGAACTGTCTTGTTATACAAGTAAGCGGGCTCCTGGAAGGTAGGAGGTGGCTTTTTATTTTTTTGGTTTGCAGGACAGTATTTTCTCTGACCTATTTTTTTTTTTACTAAAAATAGCCCTTCTTAGGTCACTACTGCAAATTGAATTCTGCTGCTTCATTGTCCAGTGCATCTTACTGAGGTGCCTACACAAGGTACTTAACTCATTCTCTACTAAACATATGTGACTATCCTTTGGCAATAAGCAAGCATTCAAGGTATAGGACTGGCAAGCATGGTTTCAACAATACTCTTCAAGAATATTTCACATAGATATTTATTTGGAATTTAATTTGACCATAGCAAAATCTTACACAGAATCACAGAATCTAAATGCTGGAAGGGATTTTGGAAATATGTAGTAAAATTCTCTGCCAAATGCAGGAATCCCATATTTCAGCCTTCCCAACAGACCTTTGTTTAACACCTTCAGAAAAGAACAGTACTCCATCTTCTAAAGCTTTTTTTTTTGATATATGAGTCTTATTCTTATGAAAATATTCCAGATGTCTAATCAAAATCTACTTTCCTGTAATTTAAACCTGTTGGCCCCTCTCTT
>JANHZU010001798.1:188245-209807 GCA_032468055.1 Acrochordus granulatus
GGGACAATCATTTCTACCTCAAATTCCATTGAAAATGATTTTTGGTGAATATTTTTGGGGGCATGGAACGGATTATCCGATTTTCCATTGTTTCCTATGGGAAACCTCGTTTCGCTATACGAGAATTTCGCGCTAAGAGCATTCTTCTGGAATGGATTAATTTTGTCTTGTGAGGCACCACTATATTTCTTTTCTTGTGCCTTTAATTTTTCTAGTCCACTATTTATTCTTGTGTTTCAATGCCTTATATAATGTTCCTTACCCTGAAAGGGAATACCTTGATGGTTATGCATGCAGAACTATACAAACCCCAAAGTTTTTCTCCAAATAAAAGAGGGTTAGCATCATAGTCACCAATCAGCTAATCATGAAACCTTTAGCTAAACCATTATTCCATACAAGATAATTGTTCTATAGAAAAAAATGGAAGAACTATGTTCTCATTGGGCTTCTTCTGATTAGGGTTGTTATCTCATTTACTCTTGGGACAAAGGATTCTGGAATGGTTTAGGCATCTTCTTTATAAGTAACACAGTAAGAAGTAGAGTAAAAGTGAAATATCTACTCAGAGCACCTCTGCTTTTAACAAAGTTCAAATACTATTTGTAACTTATGAAAGGGCATTAATATTTACAATATAGAATCAAACACACAAATTTTCAACATTAATACCTATAATAACCTGAAATCCAGTAAACAACTGAATGATTTAGGACCTATGTTGCCTGGATGGCACACTTACAGGCATCAAACAGATGTTAGATTAACAAAGCCAAATCTGAGGCAAGGTGTGCTGGGAAAGACAGAGCATATGCTTCATACTCATTCTTGTGGCTTATTTAGGACAGCATCTTACAAAAACAAGTTCTTCATTCCTAATTCGGTGATTGTGTGGTGTGGAAGGAAAGAGTTAGAAAGTTAACCATTTTTAGAACTAGGGAAGAATAAATGAAAAACAAGTCTCTGAATGTATATTTATTCTTTAAGAATAAATGAAAAACGAGTCTCTGAATATATGTATTTTTGCTGAATTAGTTGATTGCATAGAGGTGATATGCATTTTTGCTGAATTAGTTGATGGCATATTATCTGTTGTTTTGGGAATTATTTTGTGGTTTGTATTTTTATATGGAAGCTGCCATGAAAGGGTTTTATTCTAAAACATGACTTGCAGACATTGAAAGAAAAATAAACAAGTAAATAAATACTGCTCACCATCTTGAGAGTGAAAAACAGCAGAAAATCAATGGTAAATCACCAAAGTTCAAGAACTTTGCTTAAAATTAATTAACCATGATCTTCCTCAGAACATTGATCAACATGCTGTCACCATGGTCAAGAAACAGACTATTATAAAATATACAATTCAGAAGAGCTATGGTAAGGCAAATGGTATTTTACCTATGTTTTTTTCAACAAATATTCTGCCAAAACAGAAAATGGTATGCGAGCCAAAGTAATTTCTAGGTAAGTGAGTCATGCATGGAGACAAGATCAAAAGTACTTTAGGGCAAACCTGTTCTTCCTAACAAAATGAAAGCCATCTCTTGTTCCTGTCTGATTTGCAGTTAGATGGTTATGCCTGCAGGCATATATCTGACAAGAGAATACCAAAAGCTTTATTCTCTACATCTAATGTGATTCAGGCATGTTGGCTGGCACTGTAATAGGTTGGGACAGGAGCCTAGTCACTTTAGTGAAATTATTCTTTCTGTGGCTCATGGTCCATATTGGGGAGAGTTTGAGATTTCTCAGAATTGTTGCTGAGAGAAGAATGGCTGAGTTAAGTGGATATTTTTACATGTGGGTGTTTCAATTATTTTACCCAATTGCTTAAAAAATAAAAAGATTTAAGTCAGAGGCAATTTAAGTTAGGCAGTTGTAATGATAATTTTGTTATTCTTTGTCATAATTGCCTGGCTTTCTTTTATTTTTAATTCCTGGAACAGTCTCTCACTTATCTATTGTTTGTTGTAACATGGCTTATTGCCCACTTGGAGGTTCTCTCAGCAGTGCCACATAAGAAAGAGAGTTAACTGGTTTAGTGCTGGATAATATGTATTTTGTCAATCACAAAATACATATTATCCAGCACTATCAGAGAGTACTTCTGTTGTATTTTAAATAAGTGAATACATTTATGACTGTTGCTTGTTTAGGGTGAACCCTTTTTCATCACATATAATTGGAAAGCCTTTAATCAACAGCCACAAACTAATGTTAATTCTGAAAGGAGGGGAGGGAGGAGGAATTTTTTATTTGCCCCCTCTATCATGTATCTTGATGGAAAAGGTCTTTTGAAGAATCCAGATTTAGGTTTCTCAATCAGCTATGCATGGGTAGAAAGCAGGACAAACTTAGCAAAGGAGACTATTGTGATCAAATGTTCAGTGTGTAATCTCCTTACACTAGTTTGTATGTCATTAGAGTGCTACATATTCCAAACTAATTATATTAAGGAAGTTTGGAAAAAGGACAGGGATGAGCAGAAGATTATCACTTGTGCCACTCAAAGTAGTAACAGAAGATGACAGCCAATCGAAGTGTCAGAACTGATGAATCTACTGAGGATTATTATATGGCCTCCACAAATATGCCAAATATTGAGCCCAGCCTTTACAAACATCAAATCTGATAAAAGTTTCTATAGATAATAAGTAAAAAAAATTATCACTATTATTCTAAGCACATTCGTATCTACTTGTTCCAGGTCATATCCAAAAGACATAATAAAATCTATAAAAGACATCATAGAATTCTCAATTTCATTTTCTGTGAAATTGAGAAAGTAAATAGCTAAAGTAATAACTAGTAGATCATCATCAGTTAGTGCCAAAAATAAGTACATTCACAACAAACAATTTTAGTCTTTTTCAGCTACTTTTTTCTTCCTATATGCAAGTCTCTTCGATTTCTCTGCAAAAATCAAGGCTTGGAGTAAATATTTTTTCAGAAAGAATTAAAGCAAACAAACACTCAGCACACAGGCAAGCAAACTGTTTTGTCTAGTTGTTTATGTTAAGGCTTTATATTTCCTTTACAATATGCTTTTTAAACAATTTGCCAAAAGAAGTGAAAAGCTAATTATGGGCCTTATTTAGTAATAGGGAAGCTCACCTTCATATGCATACTTAAGATGAAAATATGGTCTTAAAACTGCATAAAAATAATGTTTATATTATATACAATTTATAAATAATTTATTTTTTTTAAATAATTTATATTATATTAGCTATCCCGCTCTATCAACTGAGATAACATCTCCTTAAGTTAATTAGCCATTGTGTCACAGCTAGTTTCATATCCAATCCACAATCCAAATGAAGTGAACAGAGATTAAGATGCAGATTTTTTTTAATAGATTTTGCCTTATAAAGGTGAAAGTTGGACTGCCTAGAGCAAGCATTCGGTACACAGCCTGCAAAGTTGACCTATTCAGATGCATGGCATAGTCTTCTATCCCACATGGCAGCCACAGTAGTATAATTTCAAAATTTAGATCTATGTGATACAGAATCTAGCACTGATTTATGCCAAATTACAGGAACTGAAAAACATACTGGCATTATTCCTTTATGATAGGGCATAGCAAAGTAGTTATACTGAATTTCCTTGGCAAATAGGACTTCTGCTGAAATGTAGCCCTGAATATTCACTTTTATTCCAAACAAAGATTATAAAATCAGCATTATAAATTTGAAAAAAAGAGTTGGAATTGTTTGGAATAAAAATATTCATGCTATACATGGCATGATTTAATTATGTAGCTTATTCGTTTAAGGTCTATCATTATCTTGATATAGATATTCAGCATCTGGATTAAATGTCAGGTCTGTTATGGATGGTTTCAATAGCTCAATTACATCCAGAAAGCAGGGAAGTATTTGTGCAAATAACTTTGACAAGGCAGGTGTGGGAAGAAGTGTGCTAGACGCAGCTACTTTTAGCACCAAATAACTCCAAGACTGCTACTAACTTAACCTCTTCTAGTCAAATACTTGAGGCAAACTGGGATCTGAGTACTAACAAGTTAACCAGCTCTTCCCGCTGCTGGTATGGACATGGAGGCCCCATTAAAAAGGTAAAGATTTCCTCTTTCACTCGTGTCCAACCCTAGGGGGCTGTGCTCATCTCCATCTCATAGCCAAAAAGCCAGCACTGTTCAAAGATGCTTTGGTGGTCATGTGGCCAGCATGACTATACACTGAGATGCACTGAATGCTGTTACCTTAACACCAATTTAGATGATACCTATTTATGTACTATTATTTTGCATGCTTTCAAGCTGCTAGGTTGGCAGGAAGGTGCAATTTCATTCTCTTGGCTGATCTTCACCCTTTATGACTAGATGGAGGATGATACAGAGAAAATCTAACTGCAGTTGCAGCACTCCCAGAGCGAAACTGATTTTTCCCTTTCGTTTAAAATCAGCAATAAAAGACACCCCACCCCCCACCATCTTCGCAGCAGCTAAGAATTCATCCAAGGAATTCATCCACTTGACAGAAGCATACTAGACTTTGTTGTTTCCAACAGATGGAGGTGTCCCCCTCAGGGTTACAAGTAATTCATTGAAGTTTCATGGACACACTAATATGTAATTGACACTGTATCCATCAACCATGCCTTTTCATCTAGACAAACAACAGAAAATGCTTTCCATCATTGCAAAAACAAGTTCATACCATAGCCTCCTCCAACCTGGTGTTCCTAGAGTCTTGCTTACAACAGTTGTAATTCCTAATCTGAATGATTTTAGTTATGTTGATCATGATGGCTAAGAAATTTGTAGTTTATATAAGAGGTCACCATGGTGAGGAAGGCATCATGTTGAGGCAACACGTTCTGGAATAAATAAATGTGTTCTGCATTAAAAGAGTTAAAGTCTCACTCTGTATGGCATTCTATTCATGAACATCCATCATTCCTGTTTGCTAAACATTTAATAGGGTTTAAGGTCCTACACTGAAATCTGAAAAAAAATGGCAAAGGTCATGACTTTTTTAAATTATTCAATGAAGTTTGGATTTTATCTATTGTGGTTTTTACTCATTATTCTTATTACAGCTCTCTCTTTAAACATCTCTTTAATTTATGACTGTACATTTAATTACTAAGTCCCCAAAATATACTGTTAGAAAATGTGAGTTAGTTACTGAGTGACTTCTTTAAACATTTTTGTATGATTTCATATCCACGCTATTATTTAGCAGTGGTCCTGCCAACTATACAACACGTGAATGACATCTGATCAGACAAATCAAATGTTTTCAAAGAATTGAAGACCCTAAAATGTTGCTTTTACTATGTGTCTCCCATAGTAACTTCCGTAAAAACAAAAAAGGAAATAGAAGAATTCCTAGAAAAGTTTTTTTTCTTTAAAATGAATTTCTTAAAAAGGACACCATAGTCAGAGGTCAAGTTAGATGGCTGAATTTAAAGTGCTGGCTTTGCTGTAGTGTGCTGCATGTGATCATTCTTCAGCAGTAGTCTTAATGGTTATTACATAGATTTCTATCTGGCATGAATTGGATTCTTTGAGCCTTTCCATTCAGAAATAATGGATTACGCCAAACCATGGCTTCTTTCCAGCATGCAAGCCAGAGGCTCAGGTTGTACTCCAGAGCACATCGTACTCTGTCATGCTCACTGCAATCATTTCTTCGTATTTTACAATCCTACTATGATCTTCTTATAAATGAAAGTGTTATTTTCTTGAATAGTTGCTATCTGGCTTCAGTTGCTGGGAAGCTGCATTTGTTGTTGGTTGTTGTTTTGACGTCTGGAAATTCCAAATTCAATTACTTTGGCACTGGCTTTTATTAACATTATACTGTCTGGGAACTTATCAAATGTTTCTTTAAACAAAACACTGGCTTAAAGCTCACCATGAACATAGCACAGAGATATACACTGTGGACATGCTCACAGTAGGTGGAGTTTCTCTCCCATGGATCTGGACATGGGGGCCCCACCATTGATTTTCAGTTTTTTTTAAAAATGCCAAAAAAGCAGCACTGCTGTTATAACCCCTTCATGTGACAAATCGGATTAAGACGTATCATTTTATCTTGGCCAAGGAGGCTTTCACTTTTTATTTACACAATAAGGACTATCTCTATGCCATCTCCTGTAGTGGAAAGGCTTGAAGCTACTGAGAGTGACGGATGAGGTGTGGAATTTGCTATTGATGATGCATCACAGACTGACTATCAAGGTTCGGCCCTTGCAAAAACTATTGCAGGAAGCCAGAAGATTCAGGATATACAGGCTTAATTTTTGCAGGCCTGCTCTCTCATGTGATTCTCTATTATTCACTGACATATATTTATGTCAGTGGCATTAGATGAGGGAATATTTCAATGACAGAATGCAAACACACAAAGCATTTTGAGCCCAGGCAATGTGACTCCAGTAACATTTAGGAATTTGTCTTTGTGTAAAAAGGCAAATTTCAGTGATTACTGGTTATGCTATAATTATGGAACTGTTGTCTTCCAGGATGAGAAAACAGTTGGCATGCATGTAAATGACTCCTGATTCAAATTTAAACAGCATTTCCAGAACACCTCATGATTTACTTTATCTATTTTTGGTAACTCAGTCTTTCAAGTTAAGGTCAGATATAAGATCACTAGTCTGAAATATATCTCCGCAGAGTCAGCTAGATTCCCTAGTAGGCAGACTTACCATTTTAAATATGCCTAGCAGGGTTACCAGGAAAAAGAAATTCAGAGTAATTCCAACCTTTCAAAACAGCTTTTGAGTTCAGACGGGGCCATTAGTGGCTGCCAGCTGCAGAAACTTTTACTTAAAGAACCAAATATGAATCTAGCCTTTAACAATATGGATAAATATTTCATTTTAGTGTCATCTGATTCTCTGGGATTTTGTTCTGTAATAAGATACTCACAATTTATTGAACTACTTTGAAACAGCATGTTACATATCAAAGTGTAAACTGTTTGAACCTCTTACCTCTGGATGGCATTATAGGCTATTTCACACCAAATCAACCAGACACAGGGACAGTTTTTTTCCCCTTGCCATCATTCAGCTGAATACTTAACTCATGCCATAGGACAGGACACAGTGATTACTGTAATACCAGGAATTGTAAATTAATCCAGAAATTCTGTCTAACGTGATACATGCTTATCAGTAGATTGTGGTTCTAATTCTACACTTTCCTGTATTTCCTTTTCTAATGGCTGGACATTTTGGATGCACATTTTACTTTGAATACATAATTTAATTTATTTATGTTATTTTGTTATTATCTTGCAAGTACACGAAGAACAGATGTACCGGAGTCAAATTCCTTGAGTGTCTAATCATGCTTAGCCAATAAAGTACCTGAAAAAGTTCTGAAAAGATTTAATTTGAATTTTAGTCATTAGTAGATGCAGATTAATTACAAAATAGATCATTAAAGGTTTTGAACTAAACATCTATATAGTTTCCCAGCAATGAAGGGCTCTGATTTAAGGGACTGAAACTTATATTTCTTTGCAAATATTCAAGTGATCTCACCGAAACAATGTTTTTTAGATACCCTAACTATATTTTGAGAAACTAGAAACAGAAATAGTGATAAGTTATAGTATTATACTAAAGTGGCATGGAGTTCAGGGCCAATTAGCTAGAACACTAATGTTGGGTTGTTTATGAAATCTGATGCTCTGGCACTTGCCAGTAAAACTTTGATGTATTCCAGTTCTCTGTATGGAAGGTTTCCCTTTTAGCACCTTGTAACATGCAAAACATTTGATTTAATTCAAATGCTACAGAGGAGAATTATATAACACCCAGAAATTTGCTTTGGCACAAACCAAAGACACCATGGCACCGTTTATATACACTTACCCATTTCAGCATATAAGGATTTTTAAGTATTAGAAATCTAACTAAGGAAATGCTTAATGTTTTCTGCTTTGTCAACATGCAGATGGGAAAAAGAAATGGGTAGTCTCTATAGCAAGAGTGTCAATGGATCTTATACTACAACATAAAAAAATAATGTTCTATGTATGTAAAATTATGTAATGTTTTAGACAATTTATGTATCTTTGTGTTTGTTCTTTTGTTTTTTTTCTTTTTCTGTTTTCTGAAAATATACTGAAATTATACATTAATTTTTATAATATATCAATAAACCCTAACCTCAAGCAAGTGGCATTTTTATTTTAGTGGCCAATAGAAGTGTTGGCTACCTGACAATGCAAATTCTACAGCTTTGCAATTGGATAGTATATGCTGAATGATTTGAACAACTCCAATAGTCCTGTCATATCAACTGCCTTATTTAGTGACCATTTAAAATTACGAAGGTTAAAAATACCCAGCTCTAAAACCAATCCTCACATTTATGGTTGTTGCATAATCCACATTTGGGAACTTCACAATTAGTGAGTGTTCATGAGTATTGTGATATTCCATGGTCATAATTGCTATTTGTGTGCTTCACAAGCAGCTTCCAGAAACAGTCAATGGAAAAGCCAACTAGCTGCAAGTTACAATCATGTGATGTTTTGTTCAGCAACTATGATGATTTGCCTAATGATGGAAGTGGAAGTGATAATGTAAGTCTGATGCACTCACAAGATTTGTCATTTAGCAACAGAGTTGCCAGTCCTAATTGTGGTTGGTAAGCGAGAAGTATTACTATTTCCCAAATGCAGCCACAGAAACAAACTATCAGACACTACATTAGTATATTACTGTATTATGACAAACAATTGCTGGCATTTAAAAACAATGCATAAAAATCACTGAAGCTCATAGAAAAGGGATGAGAAAGACAAATTCAGTCTAATCTGAAACTTAGATACAGTGGAACCTCACGAGACTAATCCGTTCCGGAAGAACGCACTTAAAGCAAAATGCTCTTAAAGCAAAACAAGGTTTCCAGTTGAAAACAATAGAAAATCAGACAATCCGTTCCACACCCCAAAAATATTCACCAAAAAATCATTTTCAATGGAATTTGATGTAGAAATGATTGTCCCTAACATCTGAAACAAGTAACCATGATTAACACACGATATGAAGCAGAAATAGAGCAAACTAACCAGCACTTAGAGATCGAGGTTCTGGCCTCGGCTGCTGCTAGGCTGGCTGCTGTCCGGCGCCTCCTGCTGGCTCGGGGGATCCGCTGCCACCACTGCCGCTCAAGGCAAAAGGACCTTCTCCCTTTTCCCTCAGCAACGTCTCATAGTACAGCACACGGACAGTAATGGAGTAATCTGCACGTGGCAGCGTCAACAGAACACACGCACGGTCGCTGCCTGAACGGGAAATACAGAGCGCACTGAAAGTTTGCTGTCTTGTGAGTCGCCTCTCGTCTAGCAGAATAAATTTTATTAAATTTTTTTGCTTGTCTTGTGAGGTGCTTGTCTTGTTAGGTTCCACTGTACCATTATATTTGGATTTACTTTTAGTTTTCACAAATAATTGGAAGAATATTGGATATAAGAAGTAAATGCATGCAATACTGGAATGAGACAGTACATTATTCCTTGTTCCAGAGGTATCATTCAAATTAAGAAAAGAAGGTCTAAGCTGGCAACATGCATAATTTTTCCTTACCTCAGATGCATCAGAGAGTCCGGGAACTGTAGCAGGACCATAAGATGAAACTTTCAAATGATGCTCTGTTGATCTCTTTCTGTCCTGGCTTTGTCCTTCATATGGCATCCCACTTCTTCCAAGTTGGCCATAGTCTCCTCTACCCCATGTGAAGACTTTCCCTGTCTCTAAATATCAATAACACAATCACAGTGCTCATTCTTGAACTTAAATAAAACCTCATTATTAAGCTTAGCAAGATTGGAATATGTCACATTTAAGCTTTCCTTTTTATTAAATATTTCCTGCTCTTCAGTTTTATGCAAATATTCTGGTTTATAACTTAACACAGGGATTACAAGTTACATACAGCACCTCATATCCATTTTGAGTCCTCGGAGTCTTCAAGATGGATTATGTCCCTTTCAGCCTCCAAAACAGAAAAAGAGGAGCTATCTTCCTAGCACAACAAAATCTATTCACTTCTGCCTTACTACACCTTAGTAGTAAGGTGTTACACACCTTACTACAAGGTGTGAACTTAGTTTATTGGAGTTTAGTGCAACAATTGGTTTAGCATGATCAATTAAATTAGCCATAAACTGAAATATAAAAACATGTGTTTGTTCAAGTGACATGTACAGACCCAAAGCTACTAACCAAAATACGTGACGCTAATTCAGAGATTTGCTTCCCAGTGTTCTTGCGTTTTTGATAATCTACAATATCTGTCATTTCAGCCTTCAGGAATCATCAGAAGCAGATCTCAAGTTTGTGAATGTTTTAGCTAACTTCTCACCTGTTCTCCCCAATCTCCTCACTATGAGAGGAAATGAGTCGAGAAATTCTCCTACATATGAAATATTCAATTAACATTTTTGCAATTCCACCAGGACATCTAATACATCAGCCATAGCCTTGTCCTATTTAAAATTCATGATGTACCTTTTCCTTTAAAACTTTTAATGGTAATAACTACATGCTAACTGCAATCTAATTTTAGTGGTTTAATTGATTTAATTATAAATAACTCTAATATAATTACCATTACAAACTTAATTGCAGGTCTCAAAATACAAGTCAAATCTTGATTTCCAGCTAAATAGAGCTTAAAAGAACTAGACCTGAGACATGCTTTATATTTGGCCAAAGGTATATGAGACCATCTCAAAGATGCCCCAAGTTTCCAGTATTAATCTGGTTTTAGTTTTTCAAATCAGCTATTACAACCACTTGCAAAAATGACTACTAAGGAGATTTTATCTGAAAAAATAAAATTTGTTCAATTTATAAAAGTTAGTTCTATCTATATTTTTATTTTATTCTGTAAACTGTTACTTAGTGACACATAATTTGTTCCTTGCTATTATTATTTAGTTTACACTGGCATTTGTCCATTCCTTGAACACACCAGCTGCTCTCTGAGCAATAAACAGAAATCCCACTTTGTTTAAAATGTGAGTACCCATTCTTAATTTACACTTTGGAAAGTACTTGTCATTAACTTGCATTAGCATATAAGAATTGTTTCTATTACCGCTTCCACCTCATCTTGTTTTATATTGTAATTTTATCATCCTTTTATTACATTTGACATTAGGAAGTTAATAGTTTATTTTCTCCCATGGGCTTTGGTCCCTTTTTGACTGAGCATCTCCTTTTTTTTAGGATGTATACAGCTAAGAAGAAGACTGTATCCAGCTGCGGCTACAACCTCTGCCTCTATATTAACTAAAAGAGTTTACACATCTTACAACATTAGGGACTCTGCTAATTTAATTACATACTAAATATACTTAAGCCCGTTTCAAGCTTTCTGAACAGATAATTTCTTCAAGAGGAAGAGTTATGCAGACTGGCTGCATCCCCTCAATCCTCAACCCTCCCATGTTGACTGACATGGCTTGAACCTGGGTTCTGAATATATTCAGAGGAACTCACTCCAGCAGCAGATGCTTGCTACACACTCCATTTATCAAGGAATTTAAGTTGATGGGGTCCAGGAGAAAAGGTTTTTCCACTGCAGCCCCTGCCTTTTGGAATATTTTGCAGCTGGGGGTGAGATCTATCCTCAACCTCTTGGGCTTCTGGAAGGGGCTTAAAACTTGACTCTGCCAGCTGGCCTGGGGCTCCAATGGGGGTGCTCTACTTAGTGGTGGTTGACAGAGCAGAGGGATGATCCCACCTCTGTGCCACCCATCCTCTTGGTTGTTAGTTTCTATTATTTTTAATTTTAATTGTTTTATGTTATCTTTCTATCATTTTGAAAGCTATCCAGAGATGGGCAGCATATACATTTAATTAATAAATAAATTAACTTTCTGCACTATCAAGGATCATTTAATCATTTGTTGATTTATGCTCTCATATATTTCAGTTTTATATAAAATATCTGCTGTAAAGGGATATTGGAGACTCCGATGATATAATTCTGGAAACGCCATTGATATGTAGAAGTATTTAAAGGCAGATATTAATCATGTCCGAAAGAAGATAATTATCACTATCACATATTAAAATCTAAATTCCAAACTTAACTGAATTCCAAGAAAGCAACCAAATAAATTAATGCTAAGTTAAAGTTTTTACAAAATCATTTTTAATTCATATTTCACTGCATATTCAAGTCTCAGAAAGTTCAGAGAAATCCAGTATTTACTCCTGAGCACAGGCAGAGAATTGATATCCTTTCAGAGGTTGTTGGACTTTAACTTCTATTTTATCCTTAGTTGATTTTTTATCATCTAATCAGTACATATCATATTCTTATTATGTAACTCTAAATCAGCATGGATATATATTTACATATATATACATGGATATATATTTATTTATTTACAATAAATAAACTTTTTGCTTCTACATTTTCAGCATCTGCTGAGATTTTCCACCACTGCAAATTCAGCCTGTCATCTCAGAATACTTTAAGATTTATGTTATGGCATAAAACATAATATTTGCAGTATAATTTGCAAATTTTACTCTGAAGGTATCAAAACAATCAATAATTTATTCATCTTAACATTTGATAAAGCTCTTTGAGTCTACAGCAATTGTCATGAATATAAAAATGCAATACACTAAGTATAATTCTTTGGACAACATATTTACTGTTATAAAACACATAAAGACATGCAGATATATGAACACCCATACTGTAACTACTACCTGTGCTCAGTCACTCATTACATGGACTTTACAATAAGGTGAGACATATTAAATCCTATACACTTGCCACCAGGTGTACGTCTTGGCTATCTTATTCTCCTGAATTATTATTTTCTAAATTTGTATTACTAAATTATTTAATACTTTTATTATGTAATATTATTATTCTCCTAAATTGATGGACAACCTGAAGCTCTCCAAATGTTTTGGATGCCAACTATCACAGCTGCTTTTTATTAGCCATGTTGTGTGGAGGCAGATGGCAAACGAAATCCAAACAACTCTGTGAATGAACGGATAAACACTGATTACCCTCCTACTCAGATACTAATCAAATATACAAACTGTACCTCTGGTTGATAACCTGAATCTGGAAACAGAACAGATAAAGAGTTTCATACACAGAAAGTCTCTCACCAGAAGGAGGAGGGGAGCTGAAATTACTAAAGAAGCTGGAGAGAAGGACTTGAGGGAATAAAGATGAAAGTGGCTAAGAAGCCACTTTCTAAAGCTGCTGAAGAGATACGTGTCTCAGAATGATTTGTGATGATGGACACCGTAGGATCACTATGCCAAGTGGACAAGGCAGTGGGAGATCTTACCTACCCTACACAGACGGAGAACAACAGACACCAAAAAAAAAGATCAAGTTTTGCTTACCATAAGAGGTTGCCAGTTAAGTTAACTGAAGCATTCAATTACTGTAACTATTTGGGACATTTAGTAGCAGTTACATTTTTAGATAATCATATTATGATGGCGCACGCAGTTAAGACACTCGGCTTGTCAGCTGGAAGTTGGCAGCCCAAGATTGAGACCCAGCACTGCCATGCAACATGGTCAGTTCCTGTTGTCTACCTCAGCTCCTGCCAACCTAGTAGTTCAAAAACATGCAAATGCAAGTAGATAAACAGGTACCACTTACTCTAGGGGGAAAGGTAACAGTGTCCGTGTGCCTTGGCATCTAGTCATGTCAGCCATATGACCACAGAAGTATCCTCAGACAAACGCTGGCTCTTTGGTTTGGGAATGGAGATAAGCACCACACCCTAGAGTCAGTCCCGACTGGTGGGGTAACCTTTACCTTTATTGTTATTTTAGCAGGACCAGTAGTACACAAAAAGTGCAGTGATTGGGTCATAAAATAATTTGCATTCTTGTTCTTGTACAGTCTTTAAGTGGTTTTAAGAATTCAATGTTGTCATTGTTAGTTGTGTTTTGTGTATGAGGGAGAGAGGGAAGGAGGGAGGATTGATTTTTTAAATATTAAAACTACTGTGAAAAGTCTTACCTTCTTTCTGCCATTGACATAAAATGCAAACTTACATGTATGTGGCAAAAGCTGTAAAGAAGAAACTATTTACACTTACACTTTTGTGGCCTACATTTAAAACAGAAACACCATGCAGTTTCTAAAGGTCCTGTCAAAAAATGAATAAATCAGTTACAAGCTGATTTTCAGGTCCATCAACCTGAATTCCATAGTATCCACTGTTAGCAATTACAGCTGAAAGGTCAGTACACAGAGTTTCAACATGTTTGATGAAAGCATTTGAAAGGAACTCCCTTCCAGTCCACAAGCCCAGCATCTTAACTGCTCAGCCACTGCACTCCCCTCAAGTTTCACTAGAAGAGAATATTTGTGGCTCAGGGTCGAACTGTAAAGTCCTGGGTGCTCTCTGAGCTTGGTTGTTTTCTTGCAGATGTTTCATTACCCACCTAGGTAACATCATCAAATGATGATGTTCCTTAGTTGCATTTCTGCAAGAACACAACCAAGCTCGGAGAACATCAAGGAGTTCAACGAGTGTAATGCCAGTGCTTGCCCTAGACTATCCTGCGTTTTATGTGGCCTAAAAAATTTGCAGTTCTGAAATTTAGACTAAAGTCACAAAGCAGCCCAATAACACAAAATATGAATTGCTACTTAAAATATAATAAACTTCCTAAGTAGACAGCATCTGTATAATAAGGAACAGCATGTACATCACAGACCTAATGTTATAGTCCACATAGATCTGGGCTGTTGTAAGTCAGTCTTTCTCTCCTTTTTTCAGCCATTTTCTAAGAACACCTCTGTGTCCACATGACAAAAAGGACCCAGAGGCACTTTTGGAAATACAGTGGAAACCTTGGATTCTGAGCACAATTCGTTCCAGAAAAGTGCTCGTAATCCAATACGCTCGTATAGCAAAGCAAACACACACATGGTCACAATACATACACGTAAACACGTAATTGCGTACGTACACATAATACCATAAACAGTATGTTTGCACAGATGCTGCCTGTATGAGAGAAGAAATCTCAATTGTGAGATTTCCCACGTGAGCTCATTGCGTGATGCTCGTCTTGAAAGATATCACTAAGCTTTCAGGATATATATTTCACCTAGGAGTTCAAACAAATTTAAACTGCTCTAGAAGAACGACAGAAGTCTTATACAATATACTCATGAAGCAAAATAAATCCTACTTAGTATTCCTCTAGGAGATTGCTGCATGCCTTTAAAATACTACACATGAACAAAACTGCTTTTAGAAGCTTTTAATTCAGGGTCCCATCCACAACAGGAGGAAAAATGTTGGATGGGACAACATTTTTCCTTTCCACCACAGAACTTATTTGGAAACAGCCTTCTTTGGGTCCTTGGTGTAGCTGCAGTTGGACACGGAGAAGGAAATGACAACGTAAACTTTTTTTTATTTGCTTCAATCCATTTTCACAAGGAAGAATGTGTGTATCTTTAATGTACTAAGAACTATTTACCCATTTTAAGGATGCATAATAAACAGGTCTGTGGAATTATTTCAAAGAACACAAAGATAAATAATTTTCCTTAATTAAGGCAGTCTTTGTTATTGGCTACCAGTAAAAGGAGGAAGGCAGTGATTCCAGACTAAAGATGACTCACCTTTTAAAGGCTTAAGACTTTGTTCTCTCCTTTTTTCTTCAACACATTTCTGCTATATTTAGAACTTCCTTTAGTCAAACCATTTCAATGAGATCCTTACATAATCTAATTTATATCTGCAAAATTTGAAATCTAGTCTCATTCTCACAAAAACATCAATTATAAAGAGTGACTTTCAGTTTTGGCTTTACATTCCGCAATTCATTTTAATGAGGCATGCTGCAATGATGAGCTTTACATATTATATTTTCACTCCTAAATCCTCACAAGCAAAAATGCAAACAAGCAAGCAAGCAAGAAAAAGAAAAGCATAAAGTAATATGAGGCTCTATTTATGGACTAGATATTTGCAGGAAGGGGAACTTGATACCAATTTCACCTGTGCCCTTTGTCTAGTCTACTAAACTGAAGCATCAATACTCTCAAACTATTATTTCCCTGACAGATTTCAAGATCTTACCCATGAGGAAATGGAGCTCCAGTTTCTCATTTAAAGAAAAAAAGCAGCCTACATTGTACCTAAGCCTGAAATTAAACTATGGAAAGCTACAGTGGATAATATTTCTGTTCAATATTGATGGCGTATTGGGAACAGAATTCTAGATTGCTATCAGAGTAGTGCAGAATCTTGATAATGACTAACTAGGCTTATTAAAGGTAACAAACAGACATGAGAGTTTTAGTAGTATATAGATGGCTATTTTCCTATTAAACCATTATCACATGGCCACAGTCTGAGATAATATGATACTGAAAAAAACCTTCTAAAACTCATGTTGGCATCTGTTGCGTTCTGTGTTAAGAACTTCTAACAGTAGGATTGTAAATATATTTCGGGGAGTGTTCAAATTTAGACATACAGTATATTTTATTATTGCATAGCAAGGCAGTTTCTGATTTCTTCCTCAACACTATCTCTGAGTAAGAAAGCGGAGAAAGGAACACTAATTTACAGCTTAGCATGAAGACCAATTAGCATATTATGTTAAAAATCAAATTATAAATGTTTGTGATACAGCATTTTGCTCTACCTTCCGCACATTTCAGTCTAAAAGCCCTTTTAAGAGCCATCCAAATACAAAAATAGCGTTGTGATGCTGGGTCGCCATCCCGGGCCACCGACTTTCCAGCCAGCAAGCCGAGCTCTTAACCACTTGCGCCACTGTGCCCCTTATCCAAATATTACTTTCAGTCAAATGAATACTGTTGCATTTTAGACATGGCTTTTTAGGTTATACCTGATTGCACCACTATGTGTGTCCATCCACTCCAGATTCTTCTGATTTTTTCACCCTCAAAATAGTGAGCTTCAATTTTCTGAGGCTCCAAAACAACAAAATCTTTGCTTAGTAGTTGTTTGTGCTTATTGTTTCCCCAAACGTATAAATCTCCTTCATCTTAAAAAGAGAGGAAGAATAAGACAGCAATTAAGACATTTTCTGTATTTTTCTTAAGAATACAACTATAATGATTAAATGTCATTATTATATGCAGACAGTAAATTTTTAAATTTTAAAAAGAAGCTACAATTCAGAAATGTCAAAGCACAGAAAATGATGCATAAACCACATTGTATGCAGTTAGCCATAGCTGCAAATTAAATTTCTCCAAAAACTAAATTTATAATATATTAACCGAAACATCTCCATGCAAACAAATGCATTCAGAACATCCAACACACAGCCTTGACTCCATCAAGATAAATACATACATATAATGCAAGCATTATCAACGTTCCCTTAATGAAAAAGCCTACCGACCAAAAATTTTGTATTATCAGAAAAAACAATAAGAACAAATCAGACTCAAAAGAAGGAGCTAAGGAGACCATTAGGTGCAGTGAAAAGAAAAACTAAATACATTTTGTCTGTGTGTCTGTGAGAATGTGTGTATGTGTGCACCTTAAAGTCAATCCTATCTCCCAGAAGCAGCCTGGATAAGTCCCTGCAGTTTTCTTCAGAAGATTTTGTTTAGAAGTGGCTTGCCATTGCCTTCTTCCTAAGCTGAGAGAAAACTGGGCCGAAGTCATCCAGCTGGTTCCAAACCTAAAGAGGACTAGAAACTCAGGGTCTCCAAGTTTTTAGCCTGGTGCTTTTAACCACCATTAAATAGGTACTGCCAATTTGGTGGGAAGGTAACGGCATTCCATGTGCCTCGGCATATAGTCATGCCAGCCACATTCGAAGCATGTTCAGACAATGGCTATAAAACAGAGATGAGCACCACCTCCTTAGACATGACTGGCAGGGGAAATCTTCACCTTTTACTTTTAACCACCACACCAATCTGGCTCTCTTTAATAGGGCTAGCAGCTGCCAAAATTCTTTGAGCTTTAGTTTCCTGATTTTTTTCAATACATTCAACTTATTCTCAGTTCTTTGGATTTTCTTGTAATCTTATCTAAGTAGTTTAGTTTTGCTTATGAGGATGAAACATGAAAACAACTAACAAAAATATAGATAACAAATCCACAAAGTCACAAACATATAAAGATGATTTGAGCTAGGATTTCAAAATAAAAAAACCCACCTCCATATTTAATATAGTTTACATTATATTCTGCTGCCTTTGGGAAAAATTGCAAATCTATTAAAATGGAAAAAGGAAATAGGTGCTGGAATTCTATTTGAAGCCTGAAATGCTCATACACACAGATGCTTCCAAAGAAACGAGCTAATATCAGAAACAAAATATTTTGTATGGTTCAGCCAAGCCATAGGAATAGGCACAGACAAGGAAGCATACCTGTGAGTGACACGACATGATGTGACCCAGAAGCAACACTCCTCACTTTGATATTTTCGAAACCTAGGACAATAATCCATTTATGTCATGAGTTGAAGAGAAAGAATTCCATTCACAGAGGTTTTCTGTGTTACAGAATCTCACAAACACAACTAAAGCTAAAAGCTAAAAAATGTAAGATATGTAGAAAACACTGCTGTATTTGGCCGTGTTGGGTTACTGCACCATACACAAATTTTAATAGCTCAGTGGTCACTCTGATATGGCTGAGTGTTTTTTAAAAATACAAGCATATACAGTACATTGACAAATGAAATTAATTTCATGAACCATCACTCGGGTTAGGTAGCCAGAGTTAGTCATTGCTACAGAATCTTGAAGAAGAACCTCTAAAGAAATGCTGCTATTATGAAAACCACTGAAAATAAAATGAATAGCAAAGAATAGTGAGGTTTGAGGATGTCCTCCCTTGAACTATAATGCCTGGATTCCCAGGTTTCCTGTAGGGAAAAAAAAGCTGTAGTTCATGTACATCAATGTGAGATAAAATATGAACATCTATCTAAAGGTTTTTAGAAACACTTTTTCTATTTTTCAGTGTTTTGGTCAATGAAAGAAGCCTTAGCAAGGACTGGCACCTTTCTTATCTCTTGAAAGAAAAGTGAAACTTCCTGGTCTTTTCTCTCAGACAAAGCAGGGTTTATGTCAATATTACTAGACAACAGCAATTCCAAGTAAAAGCAGCAAAGATAGGAGCTCATAATTTTTCTAATCCTTATTCTAAAATATTTTCTTTCTCTCCGAACGATAACCTCAAAAAATTACTGGTCCAATGTATGCGTTTGAAATATTCCATATGAGGAAATGAAACTTTACGTAACAGCATAAACATTATAGCAGTCTTGCAGATTGACTAAGAACTAGAATAAGAGGGGAAAGCCAGGGAAAGAACTGAAAAAAAGAGCTGCAAATGAAAAACTGTCTTAGACACCAACTTTAAAGACAAAGTATGGGGGAAACAAGGCCTGATCCTTGTGTGAAGAGAGGGAGCAGCCTAGAGTCATGACACGTGACCAAACGGAGGAGGAGCAAAAGTCGAAGCAGACCTACTACAGCAGGGGACGTGTCCTTCCACACTTTCCTTACCATTTTGTCTCTCGACTGCTAAACGGAGGACGGCGGCAATGACTTTTGCAAATAATGGAATTCTGAGATACGTCCTTATTAAGGGTCAGATGGCTCAGATGAATGAGAAATACTTCCTTAAAGCAAGATGCATTGCAATGGCAAAAGGTTGGGTGGTACAGAGGTCATTACTACTGTTAGTTCACTACACAAATCGCTGACCGCCAACTATGGCAAACATCTCCATGCATGCAAAACGCAGTTTTTTCCTTTCAACGTTTCTGTGTCCAATGTATGCACAAAAGCCTGAAAAATGTAGGAATGCTATGTATATATATTTAAAAAACAAACCTGGAACTTTGCAAGGTTCATTTGCCCTCAAGAAAGAAGGAATGTTTTTTTCTTGGCACATTCGCTTTGCTTGAGATGCCATACCAATTCCCCACTGAAATACAGAACCATTTTCTGTTCACACAAAAAGAAAATTGTCAAGATTAAAAACTTGTCCTCTGATAACAGCCTGAAGAAATACCTTAACATATCTTGCTGATATCAGCTTAACAGTTAATGTTTAGTGTATAAAATGTAAAACATGATTTAACAGTACATGTATTCCTTGAGTTATGACTTTTTGTTATAACACTGTTATAAAGTTACAACGGTGCTGAAAAAAATGGATTTACAACCAGTTCTTCATGTTCTGGATACTGCAACATTCTCGTGGTCATGTGAACAAAATTGGGCAACTGACCCACATTTACGACGGTTACAATATCCCATCGTCACGTTCTCTTATCCTATGGGGACTACCTCCACTTCAACTCCTCCTCCACCTATCACTACTCCATCTGTGCCCTTTTGGCCGCCCTGCACAGCATGGCCAAAGTGAAGACCCTGCTGTATTCCACCGCTACCTATTCACCGCCGCCCCCATCCCCAGTGGATCATCCTCCTTGTGCTCCTTGGTGCTAACATCTTCATCCTTTCCTTACTTCTCTTCTTCAGTGTCATCTCATCTTCCTTGTGCTGGGCTCGCTGACACCAGCTGGCCTCAAACCCCATGGTGCAGGGATTCCATCGGCACTGGGCTGGCCCCTGTCCCTTGCCACTGTTCCACTCCTCACCACCTCCTCTGACCCCAGCAAAGACAGAACCCTCACACTGTGGGGCTTGAGGCTTGCCGGGTGCAGGGGAGGCAAGGCAATGCCAAGGAGGAGGAAGAAGAAAACAATGGCACGGAGGAGGAGAGGGAGGAAAGTCCTCGGGGAGTCGTGGCAGCAGGGGGTAGGCAATGGCAGAATACAGCAACATTTTTATTTCAGCCATGTTATGCAGGGCAGACAAGTACAAAGATGAAGGGGTGGGGGAAATAGGTGGGGAGGAGCTGAAGCAGACGCAGCTCATGCAGGGCAGGAAAGCACGTCAGCCTCTTCTGGCTCAGTGCTCTCCTGAAAGCATCCCTCACCTTGGAAGAACCAAGGCTCAGAGCTGAGAGGAACTAAGCCGGGAATGTTGGGAATCGGGGGACATGATTACCATTTGCAACTTTCTCTGCTGACTTCTGATAAGCAAAGTCACTGGGAAAGCTGGTACGAGATCCAGGTCATGGTCATTGAGGTTCCACCTAACCACCCAACCAGCACTGCCAGAATTGCTGTTGCTGAACACCACATTCATATGATGTTTCGCTCAATAACCACTTCTTAGTGAAATAAATTCTGGTCTCAATTAGAGTTGTAACCCAAGGACTACCTGTAATGTTTTCAAGATACCTAATGTGCTACACCTTCAACAAGTGAGGTCTAATTTGTGCACCTATTTTTAGAATGAATTCCACACCATCCCAGTTAATGCCAGAAGAAATCATTTAATATTGATTTCTAAGGCTTTATTTAATGAAAGTTATTAAGCAGTTTATATAATTTTTGTCTATATAATTTTGTCTGAAGACAAAAGACCAAAATTATCTAATTAAAAATTCCTTTTAAAAGTTTTCCAAACCATTTTTATAAAGAGATACATGAAAGCTAAATTATCATCATA
>JANHZU010001798.1:209907-226235 GCA_032468055.1 Acrochordus granulatus
AATGATTGTCCCTAACATCTGAAACAAGTAACCATGATTAACACACGATATAAAGCAGAAATAGAGCAAACTAACCATCACTTACGGATCTGCTTCGAGGCAGCTTCTGGCCTCGGTTGCTGCTTGCTGGCTTGGAGGATCTGCTGCTGTCACTTTAAAGGGGCCTTTTTTCCCTCAGCTTTTCGGAGTGTCATGGGCGGTTTGGAAGCACTTCTTCCCTCTGTACTACGAGGGGAGAAGCGACAAGGGGGGATTTCTGCTCTATTTGGGGCAAGGACAAGGAAAATTTCTGATTTTGTGTGTGTATGTGTGTGCACGCGTGTGCTTTAAGAATATCCCGGAGAGGAGAGGAGGGGGGAGGAGACTTCCTGGAGATTGAATCGGGAGTCTGAAGTCTCGGGAGTTCTCTCTCTTGAATGCCTTTCACTTAATGCTGCTTACGTTGTGAGATTTCCCACGTGAGCTCATTGCGCGGTGCTCATTACGATCAGGAGCGTCGACCTGCCGCCATGAGGCAGCGTAGGCAGAACGCACACGTGCACGCTGCTGCCTGTATGGGAATGGACTAAACTGCGCATGGCAGCAGAACATGCGCGCATGTTTGCTGCACCAGCAGAACTCTCATGCAGGGTTGCTGTCTGTGCAACAATGGAGTAAAGCACGAGGTAGAGTTGGCAGAACGCACACGCGCGCTTGCTGCATCGACAGAACTCTCGCGCGGAGTTGCTGCCTGAATGGGAAATACATGCTTACTGATGATGTACAAGGTTTGGCGTGAAGTTTTCTCGTCACGTGAGTCACGGCTTGTCTAGTAGAATAAATATAATTAAATATTTTTGTTCATCCTGCAAGTTTCATGTCTTGGGAGTTACTCATCTTGTGAGGTACCACTGTATTACAAAACACAAGAATCTTACAAAACCTACAACAAAAATCTACAGTGATGTGTAGGTATTAATCATCTTGTTTTTACAAGTTGCTGTTTTTTTTCCTAGGATGAGGTGATTAAAAAGCTTTGGTGGCAAAAGCACCAATTTTCCAACTCCTCTTACCTTAATCATTAGTGGAATAGTACATCTGCCTGAAATATCAGGAATTCCCAGTTGGCCAAAGGAATTAGAACCACAAGAGAATACTTGGCCATTTCCTGAAAGATAGAGCAGCACATTTCAGTACCTTTATTGTCTACTCCAAGTCAAAACTATGGTGAATTTTCAGTACAATATGCCATACATATTTATTATTATTTGCATAACTCTATGATTGATTCTAATTTATGTAATCCTAGTCATTCCTTTAGCCCCATGTCATTTAGATTTATTATTTCTAATGTGGCTTAAATATAAGAATTTTATAGTGTCAAAGGAAAAAATTGCAGGAGGCAGGAGAATGAGCAAAAATGAGATAAATCAATTGCAATTAAAGGAAGTATACACAAAAACAGGCCAGCAAAACAGCTGAAACCCAGAATTGAAAGGAAGTCTCCTAGCTGCAAAGCTTCAGGGGATTTAAGTTTACAAAGGAATAGTTATTTTATATGTTTTAACCTTCTGTAAGTTACCCCAAGTCATTGGCAAGTGAGCACAGAAACTGAATGAATAAACAAACGAATGGTCCATTATATTTGCACTAAAAAAAATCACTAAAACTTACAAAAGGCCTATGACAAAAAGTTAATCTGAACTAAACTCCATGAGAATTATGTTAACCAATTCCAGGAAACCTTTTAAGGCTGAAGATGACCTTTGAAGAAATCCAACATAATTTATTGAGGGAATGCCTCCTTTACTGTATGAGTGATCATGTGGGCATAACTGAATAAAACATTACTGATAAATAATAACTTAATCTATACTAAATTGAAGTGTTGATCTTATGTTTGGATTGTTCAATACCTGCACTGCAGGATGTATTCTCTAACTTTGATAGAGTAGAGGATAAAGTTAATTAAATAGAACTGTGCTTTAACTTTGTACATATCTGTTCTGAGCACAGCACACTTTATCTTGTCTAATCTAATTCTTGCTATTTTAAAAAGTCAGTATAATTCAATGAATATTAATCACATCTATATCTGATTGGAAGTAATTGAATGGGACTTTTAATAATATTTTAGGACTTTACTGATAAGTTGTCCAGCTCTACAAGCACTGCCTGCACAGTAAGTACAAAAGTCTTAGTTCATAGCCCATTTTCTTAATTATTGTGCTTAATTAGCTGAAAATGGTCCCATTCCCAAATACTCAACAGGTTATTTTTTAAATGTTTATATACAATGCCCTTTCAAGAGCTTGAAGGCATGCAGAAACGTCCAAGGCTTTCACTGTATGCAATGATTTGCTTCAATGTTCACCCAGGGCTTTGCCAAGGGAAAACAAGACCCTCTCACTTCATCGCACTTACCATCTTTATATTTTATTGATTTTATTATAATTCTTTGTTCAGTTGTTGTGAGCCACCTATTGAGATTTGGGCAGCACACAAGTCTAATAAATTATTATGACAGATTTACCAATAAGTAGAACTGTAAAATCCCAGCCACAGGCAACTTGTATAACAGGACAGCCACAAAAGGAAGAACATAAGGTAAAATGTGTCACATCCTCAGTATGACCGAGTCCCAACTGTCCATCTTTATTCTGGCCACAACAAAAGATCTCTCCAGAGTCTGCAAAATAAACAAATAGCATCAGACTTATCTATAGCAAAATGGACCATGTAGCTTAATAAATTTAAGCATCAGGGGCATATTATGCCAGCAATTGTTATTTAGAGACTGTTTGCATGTTAACAGTTTCCAATACTGTTTTCCTCTGTTAAGAATACTAAATTAATGGTTTTGGAGTACTGTTGGATTCCCAGTCCCAACCAGAATAGCCAGCCAGATAGTCAATGACCAGGGATGAAGAGAAATGGTCCAGAATCATTTCTGAATTCCAGCTCTTAGTAAAATATAACTAGAAAGTATTCAAAATAATGAAGAATGTGATAATATATAGCCTCTTGACATTTATACACGCACTCTACTTGTGTGCTCAAGACAGCTGTCTGAACTCCAATTTGGGTATTTGTCCTACAAATTAAAGTACACAAGCTTTGTGATGAAAATGCAGGGGACCTTCATAGGTCTTGTCCCACCTGTACAGTAAACTCTAAAAGATTAAATGAACACATCTAACTATGGGTGTTTATGGAGAAATGGCAAATGGGAGGGCATGTAACATTAAATGCATCATGATGACATGAGGAACATGACATCATCCTGGCTCTAAATAAGATGCCTATGCAACTGATCCTTGAATAATTCCTATATAATTTGACCCAAATGTGTTTGTTATTGAATTCATTGGATTAGTTTATGATTTAGATCACTGAATCAGTAATAATTTGCATCACATCTTCTAAAAGATTAAGAATTCTTATTAATTCTTAAAGAACTGTGTGAACATTGTAATACTTACTAAATAGATTATTTAAGGATACAATTAATGAGGAGTGATATAATCATTTCTTAACTGTATTTTATTGGTTTGTTTTTAAAATATTCTTCAGTACTGTATAACTGGCATAAAATGCCTATCAAACAAAACAGAAGCAATGACATCCACCACAGTCCACTTCTGAACGGATGCTTCTAAATTCCATAAACTTTATTTCCCCTCAATTCAGAAACTTAGCCTATTAAAATCATTTAAAATCTTAACTCCATTTCAAACTCACTTCATATTTAGATATTGCCTTGAAACAGCCTTCAATGAACCTTGATTGATGACTTTTACCAATAGAGTCATAGGGGAGAGCTACCCTGTGGATTTTTCTGGATTTCTCAGTGGCCTTTAATAGCATTAATCACAGAATATTGCCGGAATTGGAGCTTCTGACTGTCATTGGCTAGTAACAATGGGAAGATTTTATTTCACCCCATAGCATTTGCATTGTGGAATCCCATAGGGTTCTATTACTCTTGAAAACAATTATCCAGAGATTGTCATTCAGTGTAAACAATAATGTAGATAATAATTCTATCTTTCCTTTCTACCTCAAACAAGAGGTATGAAAATGTTTGACAATTGCCTGGGGACTGCAATGGATTGGATAATGACCAATCCTATATATTGAAATGAAATCCAGAAAAAATAAAGATACTGTGGAAAAAGAAATTCTCAAGCCTGGGACCTGTGAAAGTGTCATATTCCAGCAAAAGGGAGCATACCCTCCAATCTAAGGGCTCTCTTGGTATCCCAGCTGATTCTTGAAGAACAGATGGTCTCTATGGCAAGGAAGCTTTATGTCCTACTGCAAATCTATCTGGACTCAGTCTAGTCTCAGATAACCTAGCCTGTAGTCTCAGTGCCCCTAGCCTCAATAATCTACAACTGAATTGCAACAATACATCAATGTGGCTCTCTTATCTAGAAATCACAGCTGATACAGAATTAAGTTGCCCGATTAATAAGTAAAACAGGAAAATGAAAAGAAATCATACCAGCTGGCTGCTGTGAGCTACCAAGCACAAGTTAATAAGCCTGCAGTAAATAGTACATACTGCTAAATGGTATAAGATCAAGTGCTAAATGGTATAAGATCGATAAAAAGACCAATATCATTCAACCTATAAGAGTAGCTGGGGAACTGACTTCTTCATGACAAGAAGGAAATATAGTGACCTACATCCTGTCTTCTTTTAATAACAAAGTCATGCCAATTCACCCAGGCAATTGCAGAATAACATCTGCCCTGAGGCAAAACTTCTTTTGGACTATCTCTTCGAAATGAACTGCTTTCAGCTTTGGATTTTTAAATTTTTATTTATTTATTTTTGTTTTTACATTTTTATTGTGTTGTTTTAGAAAAGGTAGTGTTATCATTGTTTTATGTAATTGCTATGTTCAAGTTTTTATTATCTTGTACAGCATTATATGAGAAAAAGAATGGAATAAAAATATAGTGAATATAATAACTGTGACAAAATACCTTACAGACCTTAGGAACATTGAGGATTGAGCACAATATTTACAGGGTTAGGGTTAAAAATTCAGTAAAAATTCTGGAGTTGGTGGGGGAGGGGGAGGGGGAGAGGAATGTCAGAAAAAGACAACTTGAGCTGGAGAACTGCTTTGACAAACTTACAAGATTTGGCCATATTACTTATAGTAATAAAGATATTTCTGAAAATCCAACATTCTTGTTTTCTGAGTTTGATTTGCCTTGAAGGGCTTGATAAAAATGATGACAGCAATAATAGTAATAAGTAGTAACAGCATGGCTTAAACCTCCTTTTCTCCATACAATTATACATTATATTTCAAATTGTTCCGTTGCTATCTTTGGTGGGAGGAGCTTGGATTCCATAAGCATCATACATAGACAGATATGTAGTTGGGAAGTGTTCTGACTAATCATGTAGAAAGGATCTAAACTTCGCCAGAGCTAAATTTATAAGTTATTAAGGCAAAATTATAGTTGGATTCTTACCAGTAAGAACAGCAGAATGACCTCCTCCTCCAGTGATGCTTTTGATAGAAGTCTGATTAAAGAGAAATGCTTTCACAGCCTTAGGCAGGAGGACATCATTTTTATGACCAAGCCCAAGTTGTCCATAGCTGTTTGCTCCCTGTAAAAAAGTAAGAGAGGAGAGGAGGAAAATAGACTTATTTAAACCCTGATTAATTCAGAGATGCCCAAGATAGTATCTACTTGTATCTTACAGGCAAAAAAACTATACACTGAATTATAATTATATGGTATTTAGAGGAATTACTTAATATTAATACTTGTAATAGCCTTTAATATTAATACTTGTAATAGCCCCAATCAGTTCATGGTCATTGAGAGGTCATCTTAGCCAGTCAAGAGTTCAAACTAAAGCCTTTAGACATTTAACACAACATTCTACCCATAACACACACAGCTCTTTGTTGAAGTTTACATTTGCTAGTTTGTTATAGAAAAGATAACCTTTTATAAATATATAAAAATTGGCAAAACTTACTATCAGTCAGGCCACTGGGTCCAGTTTTGTCAACACTACTGGCAACAGATAGGGCTACAATATTTGGGCTGCAAAACACTAGATGGTATCAAGATGATTCAGAAAATGCTATTTGTTTGTCAGGATTCTTACAGCAGAACTCTGGGATTTAGGAGGATTTGTCAGCCATACCAAGAGATATTATGGGTTGTTAAGTGTCCTTCTCTAAGGTGTTTATTGTAATAACTGTAAATTAAGAAAAGTACCTAATGTTGCTTTTTCTTTCTCCTCTCCAATTATATGTTCTATGTGAATTGTGTAATTTACAGTAAAATTCTGGGATTTCATATTAACATTGTCCTGCTTTTAGAGCAATTCTAGATTTAAAAATCCAATAAGAATATTTTATATATTATAAAGAACTATTCAGGAAACTCCATCCTATAATATCAGCCATAGTATCAAAGATTTTCACATGTTCCTCTTCCAATGTTGTTTATTTGAGCTTACCTGCCAGTCCAGTCCACAAAGATTTTGAACAACTTATAAATCCCTTTCCAGTAAGAAATAAAGGACAGTTATAGTAAACTTTTTTTGCCAGAGAAATAAATATCAAACACAGACCACTGCAGGAAGTATTTTATTTGAAACTGATTCTCAGTCAAGATCTTTTTGAACAACTGAGTCATAGAATCAAAGCGGACCACAAGGATAATCTACATCTAGTCCTCTGCAGTGTGCAGGAAAATCCATGAAAACATCCATGAGAGGTGGGTTGTTCAACTTCTTCTCAAAAATCTCTAGAGACAGAAAACCTTCAGCTCCACAGCTAAGTACAACACCGTACACTATATCCTCTCTTGGACCGTCTGTTCTTATGAAACAAGGTTGTTCCAGCTGGTAGGTTTTATCTTTCCAAAAAATTGACCCACTGGCAGCCAGCCTAATGTTGGATTGATGGTGGGGGGAGTGGGGGAGGAGACATACCAAAGAACAAGATCTGTGGACTGACAAGTCTTATTCCTGTGGTAGTTGAAGGTTACACCTTTTTGGGTAACCTAAAGAGATCCCAGAAGGGGGTTAGTGGCCTAGTGGTTAAAATGTTGGGGCTGTCAGCCAGAAGGTCAGCAGCCTGAGTTCAAGGCCCAGGCAATGAGTAACAGGGTGAGCTCCTGCCAACCAAGCAGTTCAAAAGCATGAAAAGCAAGTAGATAGAGACCGCCTAATTCAGTGGGAAGGTAACAGCGGTCTGTGCACCTCGGCATATAGTCGTGCTGGCCACATGACCACGGAAGCATCTTCAGACAAACACTGGCTCTTTGGCTATGAAAACGGAGATGAGCACCGCCCCCAAAAGTTGGACATGATTCAAAGTGGAAACCTTTACCTTTCTTTTTTACCTACAGAGATCTCACTAGTCAGAAAAATATCCTAGTCCCACACCATAATATCAGCCATGATCATCAACAAATGCCATTCTTTATGCAACGAAGCACAAAAGTATATATATGCACACAAAGCTGCCAGTATTTCACATTCCTAAGATATTCGGCTAATACAGCAAATTCCAACGATTTCCAGCATGAAACTAACATTCATCAATAATTAAGTTTAGTGAGCTTAACTGCGACTCTTACGGGTTTTTTATCGTACCGGGTGCTCATTGATTTACCGGTCCAGAGACTTAACGCTGTTTTGTGAACGCTCGCGACAAACAAGCGGAGAGGAAGCCTAACAATGCAGAAATCATCGGCCGGCAGGGAGCAGCAGATGCTGACGCTCCCCTCAGGGCTGGCTTGCAAGACGTGCGCACGCAGGACTTTCTCCCCCAAAAGAAGACCCACCTCTCGGGACAAGCCTTGAGAGATCTTTAACTTAGCAGTCAAAGAATTTGAAAAGGTAACCCCTCGGTGACGCTCTTGAACCGCAGTCGCGGCAACGACGCCAACAATTCGTGCGTCCGAGCTGCACTGCCGAACGCGGGGCGAACGGAGCTCGGCGCCTTTCGAACCCGCCCAGACATGAAAGGGTTGTTACGATGCGTGTGGGACTCTCCGCAAGTGTTAACGCTTCTCTCTGCGCTTGTCTGCCTCTCGGGCACTCATTACAGCCGCAGGGGTGTCCCTTTTCCTTTCAGTCCAGCCAAAGGAAACCGACGACCGGTTCCTCCGGAGACCTAATTTTAACAACATCCTGTTTGTTTCAGTAACGGATGGAGCGGGGTGGTTGTGCGAATACTAAGCTCCACCACAGGCTTCTTGCGTCATTGGGGGAAAAAAACATTTCAAAGGCTTTAATTGAGAAACAAAACGGTCTGCAAAACGCGGGAAAGTTCCATTTGCCAAGAGTAAAAACTGCCAACGTTTGCGAAGTTCCTTAAAGAGGAACCTGGCGAATTGTGGCAATGTTTACCACTTTCCGCGACCTGGGCTCGTGAGCATTTGCGTGGATATTCCATTTGCAATGCAAGAGCCCGTCCCCTGCTCCGCGGCCACAGCCTAACCCAGGACGAGGCCCTTCTTCTGCCTCCCCACACGAAGGAAGGCCGCTTCCTTCCCCTTCGCGGCACCTACCCAAGCGAGCAGCGCTCGAGCGGCGTCCTCGCGGGCGGCGGCCATCACCGCCGAGGAAGGCGGAACTCCGCCTTCCCTCGTTCTCTCTGCCGCCGCAGGAGCGGGCGAGGCAGCCTCAGGCCGGAGGGTTGCCGACCGGTCGGCCGGGCGGATAGAGGGAGGGCTGCGGCCACTGCAGTCCTTTCTGCCGCCGGAGCTGTCGAAGATGCGGCGATGGGGACGCGCCAGGCGAGCGCGGAGCGCAAGGCGCGTCCGAGGAGCGGCCGCCTCCGCCCGGCATAAAAGGTGCGGAGCTTGACCCCTGGGGCTTTGGTTGACGCGTCCGTGCGGCCTCTTGGCGGCAGCGAGGAAATCGTCGCCATAGCTCGCTTACTTCCCGGCCTTGGGATTTGGCGTAGCTTCCCACAGTCCGTGTTACAGTCAGAAAATGATTTAGGTGTGAAAGAAAATGTTCACGGGATCTATAGGTTGTCCTCACTTAATGACCACTATAGGTAATGTCATTAAGCAAAACATCACACGGCCACAGTGGACTTACGACGTCAGCTTTTCTGCAGTGGCGAAATGAATCACCTGCGGTTGTTAAACTCATCACGTGGCCACGACTTGAAACGTAACTGCTGGCTTCTCAGTTGATTTTGCTTGTTGAAAGCCAGCATAACAACCTTTTCATGTGAAGCTGACAAATAGTAATCAGATGGCTGGGGAATGATGCAAAGATCATAAGTTTGAAGACCTGTTATAAGTTTGAACAACCCAGACAGGGTTAAACAGACAGCCCTTAACCATTTTCTTTTGTGCCCAGTGGTAGTTTTAAAATAGTTCTGATCAAGTGGCCTATGGCGTTTGAATTCACAGGTGGTTTCACAGTTGTAGAGTTATTCACTAGTGTTAGGAATCTCTCTGGAATATATGATTTCAGTTGTAGGTATCAGAAGTCATTTAATATGGGTCTAAATAAACCTAATCTGCTTCAGTCAGACAGGCTGAATTTGTGGCACACATGAAGCAACAATGGCTGGCTGTTTTATTTCTTATGTTTTGAGAATCTAGATAATTGGATTAATTTACTAAATTATTGTGTGAACACAGCAGTGTTTTGGGAAAGGAATAGATCATGCCAAACTCATTGGCTGTTTCTTTCAGTGGTGTACTCAAAGGGAGTTTTCCATTTTCTAATCTGCTGTATAAGAACATCTTGGAGCAGAAAGGTCAGGAAGCTACGTACAGTAACCATAATTATCTTCATATTTTGAATGATAAATAGCTCTAGAATAGCCTCTCCCATCTGCTACCTTGATCTGATCACATAGGAAAAATTCAGCATGTTATAAAATGTTCCTACCAGCCACAATGTAAAACCTGATTGATCAACTTTCCCAACCTCTTTGCCTTTTGATACATTGGACTACCTTAGCCAAATGCTAATATGTGACACTAGTTGTGATTGAAAGGCTGTAATCTAATTCTCATTTTTTTCTAACCATTACAGTTATGTGGAGTCACTAGGGTAAGGAGGGCTGCGCTAGATTATCATCGGAATTTATAAATGCATTCATGTAATGTACTATCAGTTAACCTAATGTAGCATCTGAACCTGATAGTCTGGAGAAGTCCTGATTGGCAATCTGTCAAAGAATAATTTTGCTTTCCATATTATTAGAACCCTGATGATTCCTTTCTTTTCCAATTCCTTTCTCTAATGGGCAACCCTGTTGGAAAGGTGCTCCAGCATCACTGTTTTTCTTTATCCCATGCAGATGAAACTTAAGCCACCTTTCCAAATGCTAGAAATCAGATGCCTTAGTCTTAATTTAGAGTTTTAATTGATTTGTAAGCCACAGACCTTGAACAAAAATATTGATGGAAACACAGAAAACTACAGATGGATCAGATGCTGCTGATCTTCCTCCTCATCTGTCCCGGATAATTCCAGGATCTGCTTGTTTTTCCACTGCATTCATCTAATTCTTGAAGCACATAATGCAACAAGTTTTTATTTAGCAGATGGGCTGTCACAGAGCCTGATGTTGATAGAGAATGACTGGCTCAAGGTCATCTTTAGTTTCCATGCCTAAGAGAAGACAAGAAGCTGGGTCTGCTTGCTTCTATTCCAGCACCTGAAATCCTACACTATGGTGGTTCTAAATCCCCTTAAAGACTGACCCACAGCAATATATAGTTGATATTAGACAAAATCTGGTAGCAGCCAACAAATGTGTGAATTGTTCCCATGACCAAATATGAGATGTATTCAAAATAGTATGTCAAAAAAGGTGTTATTTTATATGCACACACAGTTCGTTGCTCAGCTTTCTTCAGAATTTGCCATGTCTTCTGAACTAATAATAATAGCATTATGAAACTGGAACATCACAATAAACTTTTATTACAATTCTGATTTTTGCCATAATGATCTGATTTAAAAATTGCAAATTGCACTGAACCTAAGGTTTTTTAGCATGGCATGTTACATAGTGTAACCAAATGGTATCAGAACTTATTGAACTTTGTCTTTGCTAATTTGTCTATAAATAAGCCTCCCCTCATTACATTTGCCAAGTAAGAAACATTTATACTATCACATTGTTGTCTAGTAGCACAATTATATCAAATAGGCATTAGCTTTTCATCTTCATCCCTTAGACTGTATCTGCAGCTAAATTTGATAGCCCAGTAAATATATAATAGGATGAATCAAATACATCCTACTGATTTCACAATTTTCATTAAATCATTGTGTGATTTCTTTGATTTTTGTTTCAGGTGTTTTGTGAACCAAATTACAATGGTTTGTAAGCCAAACTTTTGACTAGCAGGCACATTAACATTTGGGAGCATGTTGTGGGCACTAATGCTGCAATGGGAAAGCAGGGCCTATCCATTCACTACATGATGGCATGTAAAAACAAAAAGTAAGATACAGCATGAATCCTGGTATGCACAACAGAGTCTTAGATACCCCAATACCCCTTACCACCATGATGGGTATGGATTAATGTAATACGTAAATTTACCCAACCTGACAAGTCATGTTTAAGTAAACTATGGCTTAGCGTGATATACAAATTCAGTCACAACACCTCAGATTGTAAGCTTTGTATTTATTTCATATTGTGCAGAAGGGAAGTGTAATGGGTGACATGGTATGCTTACTCAAAAATAAGTCCTATTGTATTCAATTAATTTTCCTGCTAGGTAAGTATGCATATGATTATAGCTGTGGTTCTGCAGCTAAACAACACGTTGTGAAAGATAAAACACAGCCTTCTTGAAATAGTTGCAAAGTTTTATTATTCCTTCCATAACAGCTAATACTAGTCATCATTGGTTACACAGAACAGTGGCCTACATGGATCATTAGCCTTTAACTGTAGTATTATTTCTTGATGTTTTCTATCAATGTTTCTGGATAATTTATTTTATTTTCAAATTATTGAGGAAGGAACTGAAAAGAGGAAGTACGTAAACCCTGATATGTGTTTACATACTTCCTCTTTTCAATTCCTTCCTCAATAATTTGAGGAATATTCAAATAATATTGAATAATTCCTGATATGAAGCCTTCCAGGAAACTATATTAAAACAATTTTTTTCCTTTCATTGATCATTTTGAGAAGAAGCATTTTGCATAAAGCACATAAGCGGTATTACTTTGCTAGAATGTGGGAGGAAAATCCACAGCTACTGAAGGCAGAAAGGTGATTAGACAGGTTAGACTCCAGCTACTTGTCTATCTTGCTGAGGGCCTCACTGACAATGTCCAGTTCATGGCGTAGCTCATTCACCACATGAGCAATACTTCGTGGATCTTTCAGGATCTGAACACTTTGAGTATATGGATTATAACTCATTCCAAATGGACGTTTGATTGTCTTTGCAAACTCTCTGTTCGGAAGGAAAAAAGAAGAATTAATTGCCTATATTGTGGCAAAATAGACAATTACAGTTTTAGTAATTGTAAATATATGTAATTTACTAATTGTCCTAGAACAGTTTCTAATCTATTGGGTGAAAGAAGAGGAAGATTGCCTTCAAAGAGGAAAAGCCACAGCAGATATGATATTATGGATTAGGGATAGTCAAACTAATGTCCTTCAAATGTTTTCAATCCCAACCAGTAGGTCAGTGGCAAGGGATTATAGGAATTCTAGTCAACATTTTCCTACTGTATTGTGGCCAGTACAAAAATAATGACCCAGGAAAGAGACAAGAAAGGAGAGAGATACTTCACAAATTTGTCATAACTTGGGAAAGGATAAACCCAAAGAAATCACAAAAGAATGAAGGCTGATTTTGGGACTCCAGCAGGGAGAAGCACTAAGATTAATTAACCCAGATAAAGACAAAGATAAGAATGAGCAATAAAGTTAAATGGAAGCAGAAGATAATAAGATGAGATCACAGAGCATAATAAGCCATAATTTTGTTTGCTTCCTTGACATGTAGTTCAGCCCTTTTGGTAAACCCAGCTATCATAGATTATTCCATAAACTATGGTAAAATTGCAAATTACTCTCATCTATGAGCAGATGCTGGAAAAAAAATAAAGTAACAGTATCTAAAATATATGGCATTATTTTCTGAATGTCTCTTTGTCATTGGGATAGATAATAACAAATAGGTACCTTGGCAAACCTCAAGGCAATACTGGCAGGGTATTACAAACAGCATTTATACTGTGCTCTTGAGTATCGGACCTTGTGGTAACCTAACATCAATCTTTTAGGATAGCTGTGGTTTTTTTTTTCCAATATCAAGGAGTGGGACTGGAGTTATATTTGAATGCCTTTCATTCTGCCACCTTTCAGCTGCCCAGTGGCAACCAATAAATTACCTCATCTTTTCTTTTGCATCTTCAAAACTTTCAGAAATGAAATAAACTTCCTGGAAAGTTGTAATCATGCATTCTTGCTTGCAGGTGACACTAGGCTCAAAAGGCTTGACTTTGGCATTTCCAGAGAGTGCATGCTGATTATTAGAAACACCAAAATAGAAAAGTTTGAAATGTGCATATTTTAGAAACACCAGTACTGAAGAATCTACAGAGACAGATATTGACTGAAAATTACAACATTACATTCTACTTGGATTCTAACTTTAATGAATTTTTGTTTGTTTTTATTTTTTTTGTTAAAAACTGTAACTCTTAATAATACATCTTGGTATATAAAGTGCACAACTTGACTTTTGAGTCACTCAAAAAATAATGAATGGTGCTAAGATGTAAACTAAAATTTAATTCACTTACATGTCATTTTATTAAGAAAAGTTAATCCTACTAATATTCAGTCATAATTCCTCCCAATCTATCACATTCATGATTCTACTTCAGTGACATTTTGGAAACTCCTGTGGGCCACACTGGAAACTTTTGAGGACCATGTTGCTCTGGGGCTTTAGGTTATATATTTCTGGATTTGTAGCTGCAGTTCTATCAGATGAATGACACTGTTGGATACATAGACTCTTGTTAATGCTAAACTTCCTTCTGCCAATCTTACTCCAACTAAGCAACAATTTATTGGATAAAACATGCTAGAACACACAACACTGGAACCAGTGAATATTACATTCAGGGATCCTTGGTTCTATTTCATGAGATTTGTGGTCACTAAGAGTTGACACTGACTTGATGGCACATAAATGCTATTATCATGTCACAGACTGTCCGTCATAGACTGTCCATCACAGAAATGATAGATTTCTCTGAAAACAAAACTTTATTTGGTCATCAATATCTATTTAGATGAAAAGCAGAAGATAAATGAAGCCAAAGAGAACAAATAAAAGTTCTCCCTGAGTATACATTTGTAAACTATTACACTAAATTACAGACAGGTGTAATTTGAAGGTGATTTGCAGGTTTACCTTCAGTTCACTGATAGAAGAGAGCAAACCAGCTCCATAGACTCTCAGTTGCCCTTCTTGTTTGCATAAGCCAAACTCCACTGTGAAAAAGTAGCACTGAGAAGGAAGAAAGTTAAAATGAGAAGAAATAGCAACTCTTTAATAGAGATGCACACAGTAAATAAAGCATAAACACTGCATGTTTCATGTTCTCTTTCCTTGGTGAAAAGTGAAAGCCATTTCTCCAATCTTTCCAGATAATGTCACCTGTCTCCACACAACACACCAGTTCCTGCTTAACTGAACAAAAGGTAACCCAGATTGACTGGATTTGCATAAACAATAAAGCTGCATTCTAGCCAATAAGATTCAAAGACGATTCCCTTTCTAATTGGAATGAATCACTTCAACTTTAATTGATGTCATAATCCACTATTGGTAATTTTAAGATCCCTGTGAAAGTTACAAAAATCTCACAGTGTAGAAAACAGCTCCGAGATATAGGAACACTGTACCACTGACGAGTTTGGTTCCCTTGCATGAATGAGAAACAGAAGATGCTTTCAGAATTTTTCACATGGCAGACAGTTAAGACAAGTAGTTACGGCAACAAGCTAGAAGCCAGGAGTCTGTGAGTTCTAGTCCCCTCTTAGACATTAAAGTTGCCTGGGTTATTTCAGGCCATTCACATTCTCTCACCCTACCTCATTTCATAGGATTGTTGTGGGAAAATAGAGGAGGAAGGGATACTTGATATATTTGCTGCCTTGAGGTATTTATAATAAAGGTGGGATATAAATAAAACCACACAGGAAAGGGAAGCAATTCAACAGTATTTTTAAAGATAAAATTGCAATCAGTTTTTGAAAGTACAATGTACAGCTTGGGGGAAAATAAGCAGAATTTCTGTCACCCAAGAAAGCAGCTACATCTGCTCATTTCCCGGATCCTGGAAATAGTGGTATAGTCAGGTATTGGACTAGGATCAAGATAACCCAGGTTCAGGGCCATCTCGGCCACACAAACTCACCAAGTGACTTGGGATCAGTCACTTTCTTGAAGCGCCATTTATTTCCATATTTTGTAGAGAAATATTATGTATGCCGTGTTGAGCTCCTGAAGGAATGGCAGAGTATCATTTCAATACTATTTAAATAGTTAATTTAAAAGGCAGATTTTAAATTCTCCAGTTCTCAACATGGATTGCAGCAATCTTCCATTGTGGCAAATTTGTAATGAATAGTTACAATCTTCCATTGTGGCAAATTTGTAATGAATAGTTACAATCTTCCATTGTGGCAAATTTGTAATGAATAGTCGGAAACAAACTGCAAAACTGCAATTCATAAATGTTTTTGTAAAATGGAAAACAAAATGGCATGTGAGGTTTTAGATATTTTTAAAGTACTGCTACCCCTTTGTAAGGAACCATTTTATCATCTTGTTTGCATGAGAAAAATACTTGGGGCAGTTTAAGCTGTAAGTCCCTTAAACCTCACTGACAACCTCTCTTATAAGGAGATGGAAGGCTGAATCTTGCTGCAAAATCAGTTTAGTCACTTGTTCAAGGGCAGGAATGCATTATATAGTCCTCTATCTGCACATAGCCCACTGGGAAGGCCCATTTCTTCCTATGTGTCAAAATAATGTCCCATTTGAAACAATTCTGTCCAGGTTGCTTGCTGAATTTCATTTTATTGAAAGTAAACAACTCCAGCCAAATTGTCTATTGTGCATTGTAGCAGGAATGTCATCTCCCCTCTGGTAAATGGTCATTGGTTATTCTCCCCTCCACAATCTTTTTTTTTACCACATTCATAATGGAGCAGTGAAAAGCTAGCTTTCACGTCAGCCCTAAATTTACTGATAAAACTGTGAAAGATAGATTTTCCTTTAAAACAGGTGAAATTGACCAAAGTACTGCCACTTTTCCT